>WEIU01006593.1:220754-233000 GCA_013389925.1 Aegithalos caudatus | reverse complement strand
CCGGGCGGGAGACCCGCCCCCGTCTCCCCGCCGCGAGGGGCCGGGCCCGCCGCTGGCTCGGGTGGCTGGTAAGCGCCCGGCCCGCCGGGAGAGTGTCCTTCCCTGCGGGCATCCTCACTCCTCGTGTGCGCATCCTTCATCCGTGCCCTGCACCTGCTCCTCCGAGCTCACGTCTTTCCCTGCAGATCTTCCCTAAATGAGCGGCACTTTCACGGTCGTGCCCCCTGTTTTGCACTGTTCCTGCACATAAACAAGCCCATCTGTATTTACCATTAATACAGACAAGGATAAAAGGGGTGTAAGAAGGCACAGGAGATGCTAACCCAGTTTTACAGATGGCAAACTGAGCCCGAGGGAGATGAAGATGCCTGCCTTGGGTCACCTAGGGAATTCACGCCAGAGCTGGAAAGGAATGGTAGAGCTCTCAGATTTCATTTCAGAGCAGTTTCCAATCATGAAACCTTATTCCCTTTTGTGCTAGTGTAAGTAAGCTATTGCTTGATGGGGAGATGTGTCAGGCGATACAGTACACCTTTTTGAGTACCCACTTTGAATATGGTGCTTGCTGTTGCTTTGAAATATCCCTGGTTTCTATAGGAATCCTGGCCTCAACAGCTTCAGTGGAGTTGAGAAATCCTTTGCTCTGGAAATACCATTCAGCCAAAAGAGGATCACTGCTGCTTGTGGAGCTGCAGAGCATCTGTGCCACTTAGTGGAGCAACTCTGATTTTTTCAGGCAGAGGACAGTAAATGCAGCATTAGTCACTGTGTTATGAAGTCGATGTTTTTCAGCAATTTCTCATTTAACTTCTACAGGTATGCCTTAATATGCTCTGAATAAGGAAGGATGTGGTACTCATCAAACAACTTTCCAGGATGGCCCAGGACAAAGAAACAGAACAAAAGAAGGACCCAAACAGGCCTGGGAGTTCTTAGCAGAAAGCTGAGCAGCTGCAGGTTGGTTGTCATTTCGTATTGTACAGGCAAAGACTGCTGATGAATGCACAGGGTAATGATGCATCCATAGCAAGTGAGCAAACTCCACCAATAAACCATATTCACTAGTCTGATCTCATTCATTCATCATCATCATAGTCTGCAGGGGACAGTTATAAAGCTTGGTTATTACTCATGTGAAAAATCCTCAGGCCAGGGAACAGCTCTGCTGTATGAAGAGCTCAGCCTTCTGGCTGATGGAGCTAACCATAAATACTTGCTGTAGCATGGTAGCTGTAAAGCTATAGCTGTGTTCCCTCCTTGTGGGAAGTATTAAGCTGGTAAGTGTATACGCCAGGTAAGATGTAGGCTACTCCAGGCTTTTGGCATGTTGCTATTTCTGCCTTCATCGGGATTGTATTTGATCTTTTCAGGTTTCTCTGTGGATCTTTGGGAGCCCTGTAAATGGTCCCCCAAATGCAATTAAAAAGGGATTTTTAACACACACTATCCAAACACAGAGTCATATCCCTACCTCATCAAGACTAAAGGAGATTTGGGAGAGGGAAGGAGGAGATCGTTGGAGGAGTTTAAATGGATCACTGCTAGTGAGTCATTTTCCCAGACACAATTATAAAGCCTAATTCTCTGTTGGCTAAGTATGTCTAGAAATCTGTGTGCTCAGGTGGAGCACTGCTATAAGGTTATGCTTTAATAAACATTTTTCAGTTTTGCTACTAATGATAGCAAGAGATTCTGGGCAGTGGAAAACTGGAACTACAGATAGACTGGGTGGAAGTTTTTTTTTATCACTTCAACAAAGTCTTTGGTATGCCTTCCATTGCTCATGCATTATTTACTTTCTTCCCATCCAACTTTAAAACCACCCATACTTTGGTTCTTTGCTGCTTTCTTCATGAGCGCTATTTCACAACTTACTACCGCTCATTGGTAAAAGCTTTTGAGTTACCTTCAGCTTCGGTTTTCCCTCTCTTTCGTTTGTCTTCTCTAAGTAATTTGTATTTCCTCCTGCTTGGGTGTATGCCTTACAAATGTTTGTAAACTGTTACTATGTCCCTCAGAGACAAGGAACAAATACTGTCACCACAAATCAATCCCCCATAGTTGCACAAGGAGCTATTACCTTCTGTCTCCTCCCAGTGTGTCAGACTCTCATGGTAGCCACAGCCCTGAACTGAGCAGGGGGTTCCTGCCCAGCACTCAGCTCTCTATTGCCTGGCAGGGTAGCTGCATGCACATTCCTGGTGCTGGTGCATTGCCTTCCTCCACTCTAGCTAATTTCTTTGTGTCCCCTTCTCTAATTTTCTAGCTCTCCTAAGGCTAGATCAATATAATTTGGCTTTGCAGACCTCTTCCCTCCTCTGCCAAGAGGAATGTAAGTTGGTGAATTATTTCCTCCTTGCTAAATAGCCTTTGTTTTCCATGTTGAATCCTGTCTTCATCTAGTTTACAATTTCTACTCTCTGTCTCAGGGGTTTTATACTGTTGTTGGGATGACCCTGACCCTCTGTGTAGCTACTTCAGATCTCAGCCTATTCCCTCTCGCTTAGACTCTTCCTGGTTTTACACCAGAATATTCTTGCACCTTCCTGAGCCCTGCGGATAAGGGGGAAGTGACAGCCTTGGGGAGAGGAGAGTAAGGAGCCCTCTGAGACAATTCTTGCTGATATCTCCCAGGCATATTGCCCTTCTCTTCCTAGCTGCTGCTGGGACACAGGCACCAAGCATCTGCCCAAATATATCCCTTCCCTGCCCAGATGCAGCTCCTGTCCCTCTCCCAGGACATACCAGAAACTTTCCAGCACAACTTTCTTCTATCAGCTGGATGGTTTAAGCACTAATTAAAAATTTTAATGAGGCACTCTGTCTGATGTTTTACTGATCCCCAATGCCATGGTATCCCTGGTTCCTTCTCTCTGAACAGCCACTTGTCACATGCCATAATCCTTTGTTTACAGTCCTGCAGCCCATCCACCTGAGTGATTTTAAAGCATGCTATGTGATAATGCTGAACATAAAGTCCCTTTTGACTCTATATATTGGGCTTGCCTGATAGCCAAGGTCCAAAGCCCAGCATGCCACAATGTCAGTGTAACAACCTGACAAAAGCCAAAGTCCTCTGTGAGATTTCAGTTTTGGTTCATTTTTTACATTTCCCTTGCTTTGCCTTTGGTTTTCGTCACTCTGTGCTTCTGCTCTGCCTGCAGTCCTGGCACAGCCTGCCTTTCCCTGCCTCCACGGGTGGCAAGATGGGCATTTGCTTTCCTCCTGCTGCCACAGGCTGCCTGCTGGGGAGACATGGCAAGGCCTCCCTCCTCTGTGGGCCCTGCCAGGATGTTCTGGTGTGGTGAGTGCACAGCATCCTGAGAGACTTAAAGTAACTGCCCAAAGCTGAGGCACCATCCCCACTGCTCACAGCCCAGAGGCTTTGCCTAATGTTGTCATCTGTGGCTGACCCTCATCAGAGTCCCTAGGGAAATGCAGCTTCTGGCTGGGGCAGATGCACAGAGCAGGAAAGCAGAGAAGAGATGGGATGTGAGGAGGTAGCTGGGAATGGTGACATATGGTGGGGGGCGATGCAGAAGCAAAATGTTTGGCAGCCACTGGGGACAGACTTGCATTGCAAATACTGTATCTTTCACTCTAATATAAAGCTGGAGTCTAAGGCCAGTGCACTGATGGTGAGTTGTTATTTGTGTTCATCTTGCTGGGAAACACCATGGTGTGTGCTGTTTGCTGTCGCACTGAAACCAGTTAGCCCTCAGTAATGAAAAGATTTTGTTGGTCCCTGGCTGAAAGAGTCTGCAGAGAGTTGCCTCTCTCTGTATTGAGGACTGGCAGCAGTGTTGCTGCATGGATGCTTTCTTGGGGTCATGCTGAACAGCTCTCTATTTGGCTTTGTGCAAGTTTGGCACATCTGCAGTAGTTTTGTATTTAGGTAAACCTAGTCACTTACCAGGGCTGTTTGAATAAATATATGGTAAGATGGCAGAGAAAATGAGGGGGAAAAGCCTTGTCACTGCATATTTCCATGGAAACACATATAGATGTGAGGGTAGATTTTATTTGGTTTTTGAGGTACTCTGTTGTCAGTGGTTATTTCTGGAGCAATTAGAATGTTGGCATATACTGGCAGAAACCAAACCAGATGTGGTTGTTGAACCTAAAGCACGCAGTTCTTCTGGTCAGGGTTGCCTTCTTTAGAGATCTCATGGGTCATGAGGGAGTTATGGAGCCCTTGCACACGGTGAATCACTGAGGATTTGGCCCCAAGGTCATAGAGCAAACTTCAGATGAGGTAAACAAATACCTGGAATGAGTATGAGGATTGTTATGAGAGGTCAGAGTGTACCACTGGAGTGATCCATGCAGGCCTACAAACTGCATGTGCAAGAGCTACTATCCATATACAAATAGTGCAGTGACCCAGAACAGTCTCTGATAAGCGAGTGCCATTGAGTTTAAACTCAACAGGAAGGCTACATCCTAATGCTACATGGTTACATTTTCAAGCTGAAGGTGAAATGCAATTAACATGGCATTAATTTACTTGAAAACTGTTGGTTTTGAGCAAATGATCAGTCTTGCGTGCTGCTTCAGTTTCCAAGCTGTGCTATTTATTCTAGCACAGCCTGGAAATCACAACATGAAGCTATTGAAGAACAGTGGGAAATGCAACATTGCTGGTGATGCTCTTCCAGGGAAGTAAAATGCAAAGTGTAATCAAACAGAAGAAAATGTCAGATTAAGACTGGAGATTTTAAATTATTTTTGTTTTAACTCATCTGAGGTGTTTATTAGCTGAATAGTAAGATTATTTCTCTTTTTGTATGATTTTTACCTTCACCATTGCTTGGATTTTATCAGTTAGGTATTTTTAGAACTGCAAAAATTTCACATCACTCCTCCTTTGCCTATTGGAAGCTACATCAGAACACAGTATTCAAGGATATAGTATTTAATGTTCCAATTTAAATATGAGCTACTTTTCCATTCCTAGATTGTACTTGGTCTTGCCTGATGGTGTTGTGCCAAGGAGCTGACAGCCAGAAGGAAAGGATTTGCTGTTTGCTTCTGCTCTCATCTGGGAGTCATGCATAGCAGGGAGCATGAGAAGGGTCACAAGCTGGACCTTTCCTTGTTTTGCTGTCCATAGACCTGTGGTTGTGGAGTGTAAGGGATGTACATGGGGCCAAGGCACCCAGCCTGCACTGGTCTCTATTATGGCCTGAGAAGAAAGGCAGAGAGGTACTAAACCCATGATGCCTGCTCTTGGATTCAGGAGAACTGGAGGACAAATATCCCACTCATGGAGGCAAAGTGAACACACATGGGCAGGGTTGCATCACTCTCCCACCTTAGGTCCACAGGAGGTAGCCCAGGCCTGAATTGCCCCTGCTGTTTTAACACTGTTTAACAAAGACCTGAGCTACCCATGCTGCCATGACTTTGGCCAAAGGCCCTTATGAATAATTCTGCTTAATTATGGATGAATGTCTGCAGCTGAAGGCTACTACCCATAATGATAGGATTACATTTAAATTCCTCAAGTTATACCTATATGCTTAGACTTTGGAGAGGATAACCTCTATTATCCTTTTACAGCATGGGCTGGGATTCTGAATTCCTTAGGCATCAGAGGGCATCTGTCCAGAACCCCAGAGGCCATACCAGTTCCAGTGCAGTTCAGAATCCATCATCTGAATCACATACCAGCAAAACCTCCCCAAGGGGGGAAACTGTTCTACCTGAAGAATGAGTAATTGCAACTGGAGACAGTTCCAAATAGGTTTTTCTTTTCCATTGGGCTGATTTCTGGGAATAAAGCCAACTGGAAGACTGCTAGAAGAAAATCTTCCTAACTGTTCATATTTGCAATCAATTTTTATGCCAGATGTTGCCTCAGAAAATATGAAAGTCAGGAGACAGAAGTTCTAGTATGCAGCTTGAAAAGGGCTGATTTTTATATAAAGAAAAGAAAAGATTTGATGCTTTCTTGAGGCGTACAGGGTTTGTATGTAGCCAAACAATGCAAAATCATGTGGAAAGAACAGGTGGGAATCCAAGAAGTTAACAAGTGTCCTTTAACAAAAACTAGAAATAATAGAAAGACTTCTACAGCTATCCTTAATTTTGAAGAATTAGTCCAGAGATGATTGACTTTCTTAATTTCATTTTCGGAGTTGGCAGAGGAGAAGCGGAGAGTAAATTAGGCTGCTTTTTGGGAAATTGTGGAACATGAAGTTGTTGGAAAGAAGGAAGGGCTGAGAACAATGGGTGTTAGACAGGAACAGGTTCAATTCTTTGCTTGTCACTTTTTTACTAAGCAAATAGTATGAGTTGGTATCTATGGGTTGGTACCACCCCCTTCCATCTGTGAAGAGGAACATTAGCACCTTCCCTAAGCAGTGCACAGTCAATGTGATAATGAAGCCGTATATTAAATGTATTAGATAAACTTGGTAGTGGGAGGATTTTAAGATGGTTGGAAGGTAACTTAAATTGCTTACAGGATTTTATGGTGAAGGAGGTCTTGTCCTTCATCCTCTTTGCTTCCCTTTACCTCTTTACTGTAACACATAAGCAGTGATGTAGTTACTGTATCATTGAACATAATTAAGGGGGTGGGATGGATAGTTTACCATAACAGTTTTGTAGAATTCATGCTTCCTATACATGTGTATATAGGTTAGATCTCCTTGAACTAACAGGCTCACTGTACTCAGTGATTTGGGTTTTGTTGTACAATTTTTTCTTCCAACTCTCCTGCTTTTTGGCACAGTGTAGGGATGAGATTCATGAGATGGTGCTAGTACAGGTTCATGGCAATGAAGAACACCACAGGGAGATAGTGCAGGATGGCTGCTGTACAGTGGCACTGTTTCCAGGCAAATTGTTCTGCTGGGATTTGAGTGCCATTTCTGGGACATGGGTTAGGTGCTGGTTGTACCCAAACGAAGCAAATGCTAAGAATGCAAATGTGTTCTTCTGGTTTATTGGGCAAAGTATCTCTGGTAGGAAGGGAGTACACCACTGGTTTGCAAGGTACTGTGCAGAACACTGTGTTATTCCTGTGTTTGGAAATCCTGCAGGCAAGACTGGTGTTAAAAAAAGATTAAATTAAGTTTGAGACAGCAGGGCTAATTAGGATGATCAGTGAACCAGTAAGCTAGCCTTAGGACAGGGCAGTAAAAGTGCTTCTATCTTTGAGCCTGTAAAATGAAAATTGAGGCAGGATGTGGCAGGCCTTTAAAAATATGCAAAGAACCAGGCAATTTGCTCAGCCAGAGCCTTTCATGTATCCTGCATTTTGCTGTACTAACCCAGGGACATGTCACAGTCACCCTCAGAAATGCAGACTCTGAAGAAACCGCTCCTGCAAAACCCAGGGTGGTTTGTTGACTTCAACCATAGCAAGACCTACAGGAGACTCCCTTTTCCTTGCTCTGAACATTTAGCCCTTAAGTGAAGTGGAATTAATACCATTGTGCTGTGTGGCTCGAAACTAGCACAACTGGAGCAGAAGTCAATTTGCTGTATTTGAAAGAAAATTAATTACGGCCTCATTTGTTTCCCTCAGAGAGAAAAGGTCTGGGTAGTTTCCAGGAGATGATTTTTTTTGAGCTTCTCTGGTACAGGCCTATATGTATAGAACAAATGTAGTGCAGCTTCAAGACCCAAATCCCTATAAACTCCATGTTGTGAGCTGAGTCTTCTGGCTCCCATGACAGCCCTGGTAACTGCTGCACAAATGTATGCTGCATTTCAAGTCACAGAAAGAAAAAAATCACTTAATGCAGTGCATGTTTATGGTACTCCAAGAAAGGAAATGTCATGGCAAGGATGATACTCATTGCTTGTTTTAGCCTTACCTGTTCTTCATCAGCAGACTGTGAACTCAAGTGCCCTAGCAAGGCAAAAGGGTGGATGGTGTGCCAAGATTTCTCATTTATTCTTGTTTTTCCCATGTTGCTTTAATAGTCTTTTGGAGATGAGCTGCTCTATTTACATGTACTCTGAATATTAATAATGAATAATTCTCTGCTAAACACAAAAAATGTGCGTGGATTCCAGTGTATGATACTGGAAGTGTAACTGAGGGCTAGCAGACCAGATGTGTGCAGAAGGAAGTGGGGAAAAAAACAAAAGCAAAACAAGAGAGGTATAATCTACAGGAGGCTAGTGGGCTGTGAGGATTTCAAAAGCACTTAAAAACTGATTTACTCCTGCACAAATCCCATTTCAAACAAGTTGCCAATGAATACGTCACAGAGGGGTTACCAGCAAGGTGGCAAAGGAACAAGAGTGTTTGTGGCTGTCATGTATGCCCAAGTGGGAGATGCTGTTTGCTAGATTGAGGCCTGGTATGCTGGCAGCTCCAAGAAAAAAAAAGGCATCTCTGGTAGAATGCCAGCTACCTGCTTTTCCACTGGAATCTGGATGTGGGGGCTTGATGGAAACAGAAAAATGTGAGTAGCTCTCCTGCATCTTAGCAGTAAGAGCTCTCTCTGAGAAAAAAGGGTTTGTGAGAGAGTCATCTGAAGCCAAAAAGTCTTTGATGACTGAGCTGGGAGCTCAGGGTGTCTGTAGCAGCCTGTCCTTAGAGTGAAGCTGTGTTAGTCTTTTGGTTTTCTGGCTAGGCAGCAATGTGGAGGAGAGGACAAATGGCATGAAGCAGGTACTGCACTCCCTCTTTGTCTGCAGGGGCACAGAGCACTGGGGAGAAGGAGGTCACATAGGATGGTAACATTACCAAGGCTCATGGCCAAGGATAGATTGTGTGACAGCCTGAAGTAACATTATCTCTTAGACTATGTTTTTTTCTCTTCTGATACTGCTTAGACTGTCATGAGACCTTTCCGAGCTGAGCACGATCATCAGAAATCATATTTTACCAGTGGCTTCTCTCAGAAGTAAAGTAACCTTGAAATTTGAGTCATGTTAGACATGTGGCACCTGAACAGAGTTCAGTAACTTTTGAAGTTGTATTGGGTTTGCATGGCCAAGCTTTGGTAGCAGTGGGGAGGGGTACAAGGGTGGCTTCTGTGAGAAGCTGCTAGAAGCTTCCTCCATGTCCAGCAGAGCCAATCCCTGGTGGCTCCAAAGACAGATGTGCCTCTGATCAAGGATAACCACAGTCAGAAATGGTGGTAAATGCCTGTCCTTGCAGGACTGCATCCTGTGGAAGAGGGCCCCACACTGCAGCAGTTTGAGGAGGACTGTGGTCTGTGGGATGGACTCAGGTTGCAGCAGTTCACAGAGAGCTGTTGCTTGTGAGATGGACTCAGGTTGGAGAAGTTCATGGGGAACTGTCTCCTGTGGGAGGGACCCACAGTGGAACAGGGGAAACTCCTCTCCCTGTGAAAAGTGTGAGAAGCCATGGGTGATGAACTGACCATAATCCCCATTCCCTGTCTTCCTGTGCTGCAGGAGGAGGAAGTAGAGCTCAGGAAGGAGGGAGGGGTGGAGGGAAGGTGTTTTGAAGGGTTTATTTTACTTCTTATTATCCTGCTCTAATTCTTTTACTAATAAATTCAATTAATGTCTCTAATTCTATTCTGGTTTTGTCCATGATAGTATTTAATGAGTGATCTCTCCTGGTCCTTATTCCAGCTCATGAACCCTTTGTTATATTTTCTCTCTCCTGTCCAGCTGCAGAGGGGAGTGATAGAGAAGCTTTGGTGGGTGCCAGGAATCCAGCCAGCATCAACCTATTACAGAAGTCCACCATGGGAGGGAAGGAATTGGCAGATGTGTGCAGGAGGGTAAGAAGTACCATTTGTTTTCACAGAGCTGTGAAAGGCTTTTGGCAGTTTGAAAGGCACGATACAAATTTCAAGTCTGGGATTAAAAATATGTTTCTTTTATCTGATAAATCCAGTGGCAGATCTGGATCCAGAGTTCTATCAAGGTGTGCAGAACAGTGTGCATTTGCATCACCATGAAAGATGTTTTATATTGTTGTAAAACATGTCCTCTCCAGCCCAGCTTCCACTGCCATCCCACTACTGCAGGTTTGCCAATAAAAACAGGGCAAGATTGGTGTGGGGTGTGTCACTGCCCCCATGTATGTGTTGTCCCTTTCCCCAGCCCTGTGCTAGTGAGTCTGACCAAATCCTATTGGTGTCTCTGCCAGACAGGAGTGTATTGATGGACTAAGATTTGTGTGATAGTAAACCTTCTGTGGAGTAAAAGCAACATCCATAACTGTTGGATAAGAAATTAATTGTTTAATCAGATGGGGCCAAACAAAATAAGCATACTTTGACCTTCTGGTGGAGTTTGGCAGCTTTTATGCTTTAAAATTTTTATTACTGAAAAAGAAAGGTTTCAATGAATTATTATTTTCATTTCCATTCAAGCAACCTGAGAGCAAACATTAGGAAGATTTTGTTAAAATACCTGGGTTTAGACCATAAGCTTTGTGCCTTGGGGAGTGGTGCTCTGATGGTGGCAGCTCCTGACCTTCCTTTATTGATACATGTAATAAAGAGAGAATGTTCTACCTCCTTCTTCAGAACCTGGAGCCTGAAAAGACTGACCAGTCGGTCACAGGCATTTGCCTGGAAGAGGGCTGTAACTGTTTTGGGGGCAATGGTGGCATTTATTTCCTCTGAAGTATTGGCAGTTGTCTATTGCTGATAACAGGATGTTGGATTAGACTGGCTGGTGGTCTGATGCAGTGTGGCAAATCCAATGTAAAAGGCATTAGTTCATGTCTGTTTGATAATTTGGACATTTAAGATGGTCTGTAAATGCTGATTTCTGTGATTCCACGATAAACAAAAAATATAAGTGCAGTCAAATTAGGGTATCTGAGGTCTCGAAAGAAGAATATAGTGTTTTTTATTATGGCTTGATACAGTTATAAAGAGAAATATGTATGAATAAAAATTATGGAAACAAAGTATGACACAGAAAATAAGGATCTCTAAGTGTTTAAAAAAAGTTAAACTGGTTGAAGACAAAAATGTGATGAATCAGCCCCTAGTGAGAGGTCATTTTAGTGAGAATTTGCCAGGAATTGCACCTTTCTCTGAGCATTAATGCCATGAGCAGAAGGAGTACTGTGGCAGCCACCTCACAGCTCTTTTATTTCAGAGGTACAAAGGTTTCTGAACTTTTCTTTCAGGCCCAGAACAGCTGCACCAATTGATCAAAGCACAGCAAAACACAGGCCAATATCTTCACTCTGTGCTTTCCACCTTTGTGGATTTTTGAGATTTCACAAAAAGAACAGCTGTGTGAATCAGCAGGTTTGTGTGCAGCTCTAGCTCCTACTCTTCCTTCCTGCCTTTAGGCATGTTTTCCGGATGATTATGTAGTTTATTCCTGCTTTTTGGTGTTGAAGTGCTTACAAGGGGAGTATTTATAGGGAATGTTTTGCAATGTATCATATTCATCTCCTACATCTGATGAAATGATGGTAAGCCATTAGTAAGCTATAACCTATTATGGGCTTTTACTATGAATGATCACCCTACTGATGCAGAAAAATAGATAAACTTCCCTTCACCTTTTCAGCAGAACTACATATGGTTCCTTCCCTATTTAAGAGGGAGAACAGCTCACTCTCCACAGCAAAATACGAATAATGTAGCAGATCCATAGAAGGCGGGTCTTAATTTAAGCAATAGAAAGGAAAGCAAAGCAAGGAATCATTCCTTGATTCCCTGAAGGCGCTTTTGAATACAGGAGTGTTGTCTTCATCTTTTTATGGAGAGGCTGTAAAAAGCAGATGAAGAGAGAGGAGGTGGCAAGAAGGTGTAAGTATCCCCCTACACCCCTATGTACTAAAACCCTGTGAGCGTGACCTCCTGCAACACCCAGCATTGGACCTTTCAGTCAGCACTCTGGCTCTGCTGATGCTGCACAGCGGGACGCATCCAGCTGTGGCTTGTGCCACCACAGGCTGTCACCAGCGGAGTGAGGAAGGGTGTGCCAGCAGGTGAGCTGGTGGGACAGGGCAAGGAACGGGCTGGCAGGAGTGTGCCAGCTGCAAGAGCACTGGCATGGTTTCCGTGCCGCTGTGGCAAGTTCGCAGTAGCGTGCCCGTGGCTGAGTCTCCGCACTGCCCCAGCCCTGCAGTGGCTCCGCAGCCGCGACAAAGCCAAGGGGCACCCTCGCCGTGCGCTGCCGCCGCGGCCCGGCGAGAAGGGGCTGGCAGTGCTAGGAAACGGCCGGGGCTCTGCAATACCGCTCTCCCCTGGTGGTGCGGAGCCGCTTCTGCTCGGGCACAGAGCGGCAAAAGGCCGGAGAGGGCTTCAGCTCCGCCCAGCCGCTGTGCCC
>WEIU01006593.1:126245-220154 GCA_013389925.1 Aegithalos caudatus | reverse complement strand
CACCTGTGGTACCTGCGGCTCCCGCGTGTCACAGCGGCGGGTGGTCGGTGGTGACGGCGGAGCTGGGCTTTCTCTGAGGTCAGCGGTCTTAGAGTGTGCGCGTGTTTGGGCGTGAGGATTCGCTCGGTGCGGGATGAACCTCTAGGATTTAATACCCCTGAGTATAACAGCGGATAAGCGTTCGGCGCTGTCTTCTCTTTTTCCTTTTGTAGAGCTTTCGGGTGCGTGGGGAGACAGGGAAAGTGGTGTCTGAGATGAAGGTGGTAGCGCAGGCACTGCTGCGGACAATTCAACGTCAGAAACTTTGTGTTTGTTAGGTTTTCGTCTTTACTTTCTTTATGGTGCCTTAACACTGCCCAGAGGTCAGAGCTTCCCTAGCAGCTGCCTTTACACGTGTGCAGTGCTTAGGCTGAGCCTGTACGTGTGCGTGTAACAAATCTACGGTAAATCCTCTGTAGAAGACCTGGAACTCAAAAATAGCTATGCTAGGCTTCTCAGAACTGACGAGCAATAATTATTGTAAGTATCCCTAAAATTTGCTAAAGGATGAAAAAATAGATTGTTCTTATTTCTAATATACTGATGGAAATAGTGACACAGTTTTTCATCTTTGTAGCATTCTTTTAAACAGATTAATGCAAATACAGTAGTTTCAAGTGGGTGTATTCTCAAAGGAGTTGCATTATTGTGGGGAAAGGATGTGATCTCAGTATAGTTACAGTAACGCAGATTTTGTTGAGTGGAAGGGGATGAGAGGAAGTAAATATATAAATTAAAAATATCCTGAAGTAGTCAAGAGCTAAACTGAGCCGATGGGCAGAGAGGATCTTGCACTTGTCTGTTTGTACTTCCTAGTGGCTTTTTGTGCGTGTTCCCATAAAAGCTATTATGTAATGGTGCTTCTCTTGGCAGGAATCTATTGTCACCGTAGTTTCTGAGGTTTCTGGAGCAATGCAGCTTGTTCAGAAGAGTCGTGGTCAGAACAATGGGAAGAAAAGTTCTTAAGAGGAGGTTTTAACCTCTTTAATTTTTCATGCAGTAGGACTAAGCTCAAGACATCTGGATCTTTTCCAGAGTATCTTTACTGTCCTCTGTTGTTCAGCTTGTCTTTCTCTTCTCCTAGGCTGCGCTATAGCTGTCGGGCACCAGCTTGCTGCTTACATCTACATCAGAGCTGGGAAAACATTGACTCTCTCCTTTAATAATATTTGTTATACTTCTCTTTTTAGTGTTTTTTTTTTTCTTTCCCCCTCTAAACAGATGCAAAAGTGATGTAGTTAGAGCACCTAACTGTTGCTTAGACAAGAAAAAAACTTGAGATAATGGAGAAAGGGAACTCTCCCAGTTCTCATCTCTAGTTTGAACTTGTCTGCATACATCAAAGGGAAGCAAAGCACCTAAGCAGAGAAGCGATTTGCATATTAAATGCCAGTGTTCTAAGGATAGGTGCTCTCTGTGGTGTCTAGTTTATCGTTGATTTCATCCACCTCCTCTTCAGGTGTCTGCCATAAATCTCTTGGCAAGTCTGCCTCCTTTTCTTCTTTTTCACAGCATGCTATTTTGGGGGCTGTATTTTGATGCAGAGAAAATAATTCTTTCTAGTAGTGTAATATGGTGGCCAGTTGTGGCACTGGCAGCTTTACAGATCATACTTCTGTCTTTGTAACTTTCATGTTGTTTCTGATAGTAATTCTCTAAGCAAAACTTTGAGAAAAAACTACTTTTCTTTTTCTTTGCGGTTTCATCTTCCCTCTTACCTTGGTTTGTCCTGTTATTTAAACGAGTGTTTTATGGACCACTAGAAAAGACAGTACCATCTGAAAGTAGGAAACTATGTTTCTTTAAGGGCCACTGGGTGAAGGAGTGCTTAAAAGATCGGCATCTTACTCTAACTAGGTTTTAAAGTTGCAGGTCGTTGTAGAGCAAAGTAGCTCATGATAAGGGAGTTGTAACCTCCTCTTAGACAAGTTATTGTCAAAACCCAGCTGCCCCCATATTCTCTTTAAAGGCAGATGACTCTCTGAAGTATCTGGGAAAGTACTGATCTTGAGGCAGCAATTTCCCAACCACAAGTGTAGCAGAGAGTTCAGCTCTGTCCCCTTCTCTTTCTGCTTGTCATGCAAATTGACCACCTGTAGACTCTGAGGAGGACCCAACGTCCTTGAGTTGTGCAGTGCTCCGTGTCTCTGCTGAAACAGTTTCCACAGAGTTATCAGCAGTTTATATTTAGTGCAGCGTGTGAAGGTGGACTGAAATGGCTGCTTGAGCACAGCTGCCTGGGCAGTCAGCAAGTAATGGTAACTGAAGTCACTAAATGTGTGTCCTGCTGGAGTGGAGTGGTTTTGATGGAATTCATTCTGTCTTGGGGGTCATGGTTGTTTTCTACTGTTTTGCTCCTGCCTCGAGAATTGTTACAACTCTCAGTAGGAGCAGCCTGCCATGGTCTTAACCTCAGCTGTGTAACATCGTAACCATAGATTTAGGTTTCTGTGACTGTTCTGTTGCATCACTTCTGCTTTTTATCCCGTACTTGCTCACACCACAGCCATCTACTGCTGTACTGCCCAAATAAGCCTCTTGCTTGTTCTGCTTTTGTGAGCAAATGGATGTGAGTTGCTGGCCTCTGTCAGTCCAGGAAGGTTGGACGCTGCACTCCGGGTCTGTGGTCTGTGTCAGGCCACTGCTGTATTTTTTTTTTCCCTTTTGAAAGTTGCATCTTTTTTTGCATGCCTGAGATACTTCCAGTGAAGCCCATTATATACAAATAACTGCATGAAAGGACAGTAGCTTGGAAGCCTTGCTCCAGAGTTTCCTGGACTGTGTCCTTTTGTGCACTCTGCTTGGCACAGGGACTCCCTGCGGCTCCTCTGCCCTCTGAGCCACTTGTCGGCTGCTGTAACCAGCTGATCCCAGCTGATCAAGCTTAGCTGGGAGAGGCTTCTTTCACTGGCAGGGTTGGTCCCACAACCTGTTTTCCTGAAGTATTGGGAAGGAGAGAGGAGAGGCAGCAGGGATTGAATTCTGTTTTAGGAATATGTAAATAGAAACATGAAGGCATTTCCTAGAACAGGGAAAGAAAAAAAAAATAACCCATATATAGCAAAGGTATTGTGGTGTTGCAGTAGATTTATTTTGTCAAAATACAGTAGTCTGTAATTCTGTTTATCTAGTTGTCATGACGAGATAAACAGAATAAACAAGTGCCATGTCCTTAGAAATGCCATCCTAATGTTTAATCTCTTATCATTAAGTTACTTTGTGTACAAATAGAATTATTTCAGATGTAACAATTTGACCTCCAGCACAGTGTAGTAGTCAGGAACAGGTAGATGACTACAGTGAAGCACTCTGTCTTTTTAAGCCCATCTGTGTAATTCATCTGACTTTGCTGGTCTGTAGTTATACAGATGGTATTTTTCCTGCCTCTGCTAGAAGTTTTGTTTATGCAGCTGCAAAAATTGATTTTAAGTTTAATCGGTAGAAATACACCCTATAAATGTCAGGAAGTGAGCCTTTTTGTAGGTACCAGAAGAAGTTTTCACCTCTCATTCGTGTGTTGGCTGTTTTGTTACTGAGCAGTGGCAGCTACTACCTCTTGCAGGGAGCTTAGTGCTCTCACGTGGATTACTACATGATGCAGTCTGCAAATTCTGTTTTCAGACTAAGCATAGTGATGCTAATAAGAGACCAGTGAAAGCCTGGCTTGTTGTTTGCTTGCTTATTTATTTATTTGGAATATTTATGCATGGTAATTCAAGACAGTTTTTGAGGAAGCTCACATTGAAGACCTGCAGGACCAGAAGGTGTAAAACCCCTACTTCTTTCCCATTGTCTCGGTTGTCCCCCCAGCTTGTGTCTTTCCTTGTGTGTTGGACAGTGGGCAGACTCCAAAAGTGGAGTGCGTGTGGAGAATGTTCTCTGCAGCACAAAGGATCTATGTGTCTCATGTCACTCTGCTGATTCCCTGAGGGGAACTGCTATCCTGGCAAGCAGCCCACCAGCAGTAAATTGGCTTCCTGGTATAAGTGAGTGTTGAGTGGAATGGGTTGGTCATCACTGCTGCAGTAACCTTGTAACAAGGCAAAGTACAGCCTTTGGAGCTGGTTCAGCAGAGTCAAGGGAAATTGGCCACTGGAATCACTTTTTATGTGGTAAATGAAACACTGCATCATATTTGTGCTATAGAATAGAATGGATTTCATTCTCACAGTGTATACTTGCCATAGGAGTAACTTCCTTGTAGGCAATTGAACTTTGCAGGGCTGAAATGTGCACCATTTAACCTCATGCTCAGAAGTGAACCAGCTTCAATACCGTGAAGCTGTTCATAACTCCCTTAGCTTACACTTCAAAAGGTCCAGGACCCTTTGGAAAACTTCAAAGTAATTTAAATTTTTCCTCAACTAATTTTCCTCACAGTTTGTAATATTGCTGTGCTTCACTGCCGTTCCTGTTTTTTCCTTGCATTGATTTAATAGGATTTTGTAATAAAATGAGTGGGAATTGCAAGAATTTCAGATCAAAACCAAATTTGCAGCTTGCTTGGGAATAAAGATAGAAAGGAAGTTATGTTGGTATATTGGATCTCTTTTTGCAGGTCTTTTAGTGGTGTGTAAATTTTAAGAGGGAAACCTTGCTGATAAATCAGTCTTTAAGAAATGACTAAGCAAACCAAAACCAAACAACACCCTTCCCAACCCCCCAATTTCTGTAAGTGAGCTTGAGAATTATGTTTTTTCTTCATATAAAAAATGCAGATTTTTAAATAGATAGGCTTGTAATGTGATTTCTAACAGTAACTGTTAAAGGCTGCTTGCTTTGAAAGGAGCTGTAGTTTGTATGTGTAATGTTAAACCTATAGATTAGTGGAATGTTTGAATGTCTTTGACCTATTTAGGCTCTTTGGGTTTTCTTTTCTCTGTAAATAACTTCTTAAAAGTCTTCAAGGACAATATATTAGAGCAGCCCGCACTAATACAGTTTTACTGGGGGATGTGCCAGAATCTCCTTTGGGTATTGGAGCCCATTTGTGCTGACTACTCTCAAAAGGCATTTTATTTGTTAGACCTAGTAAGATGCTCTAATGTTAATTAAAACGCCTCCCCCCACCCCTCCTTTAAAGGAAAGAGTGCATACTGGGTATGTGTTGCCCTCTAACGAGCCGAAAGCCAGCTGATGTGCAGTGAAGACAACAGTAATTTATCATTCTCTGCTGTGTATGGATTCATTATATTTGAAATCTAAGACAGAAACTGCCTCGCAAATACCCTGTATAAGTTATTCTTTGGTGTTGGTACTCAGACTGAGGAGAGTGTCTTCTGTGCCAAAACACCAGCCTGGGAGGGTGATTGACATATCTGCTTTTCAAGAGAAGTGTCAAAATTGCAGAGCATTGCTCAGAGGGTATGAAAGCTTCACTTTTCCATCTGCTGCCGCATATGCCACTGGCGAGCCAGTGGCCATATGTGCGATCATCCTGAAAGCTTTAAAGCCAGCTTCTCTCTCAGGGCCCCTCACTCCTTTTCAAAGTCCAAAAAGGGCATGCTGCTTGCTTCAGGAAAGGGAGGGTCCTGTTTTCCCCTTAGGAAAATCAAATAGTATGTCTTTATAAGCTAAAGCACTATTGCAAAGAGCTGTGTGATCCTGAAATGCTGTGGACTCATTCTGTGATGTGCAACGAAAGTGTGCGGGAGCCTCATTGCAAGCTTTGCCCTGGTATATAAGGAGACTAAAAACCATACAAACTTACTAAGAGATTAATTAAAAATAATTTCATGGGTACGGGGAGCAAGGTTGTAAGGTCAGGGTTTGTGTCTTTTTGTAAGCATATCAGAGATGTGAAGGGCAGTTTGCTAGGTTTACTTCTCTTTTTGTTAGCTGTGGGAACCTTCATTTCAAGTCTGTTTGTGGTTTCCTGTCTTGCAGGGCTTGCAGACTTCTGTGACTTAAAAAGCTGACATTTAAATGTGACAATGAAACGTTTAGCAACAAAGGAAATCTTTAAGCAGGGTAGACAAAAATTCCTTTCAGCTGCATGGCTTTTACTCTCACTTGGTTGACCAGTTTTCTCAGTTCTCTGTTGTTGTACTTTCCAAAGTGGAGAACGTTGCCTTATTAATAACCATCTTTTTAAATACTGGAATTTTTAGTAGTAATGCTGAATAAAAAGGGTGTATAAGGTGATGAGACAGTAAAACATACCTCTGAATTTTGGCACTGTAGAAATAAATGTCTCCTATGGTTATGTGGGAAGTATGCATTATTTGCAATCACTGAAAGTGCATGTGTGTATCTGATGGCTGGACTTGATGCAGTTTTAATATGTGTATTTTAGGTAACTTTTGGGAAGTTTTTGTCCCACTGAAAGAAAACCCCATCAAGCAAGCTTGAGTGCTGCTGAAAAATGTTTTTGGTAACACTCTGCTACACTTGAAACTGTTCTCTTCTTATCCTTGAGATTTTTAAACAGAATGTGTGAGGGTAGTTTGCATATTCTTTGATTTTGAGTAACTTGTGCAGTATATCTCAGACCCAGATCTGAATTTTGTGAGTAATGTCTGTACCTGAAGCAGGGCTCTGTGCCTGTGTCCTAAAAGCATAGTGCTAATTCTGCCCCACAAGCCTCCTGCTCTTTTATGTGACAGAGTGCCATTCTTAGTACTTACAGATCTAATATCTACTTTTTTTTGTGTGGTTCTAGGTGTGTGAATCAACCTATCATCACTGGATCGTCAGTTTAATCTTGCTGACTTGACTAATGTTGTATGCCAGCCTGTGTCAATAGCAGGTAAGATGAAAGGTGATGCTGTTACTTTGTTTCTCCTGAGCTTTTGCTTTTAAAACCTGCATTTTGTCCAAATGCCATGACTCTTCTGTAAACTGAAGGCAGAATGTGCTGCCTTCCATGTTCTCATCCTGCAGTGAGACAGTCACTGGTGTTAGTATCTCTAGCTTTTGAAGCAGGAAATATTCTAAAATGTTCTTAGGTTCTGACTCCTTTGTAGCCATGCCTTAGCATTTTTCTTGACACCTCTGTTAACCTGGTTTTTGTGGTGTTCAGACACCACAGGCTATGTTTTTTCCTTTTATTCTTCACTCCCTTACCACTCTCTGGTTTTGCTGTAGAAACCACTGAAGTCCTTCCTGCCTTCCAGAGTTAAGCATGCATGATAAGTCACCTGTGCTATCTGACCTTTTCTCTTGAACAAAAAAATGGGTTTTGTTTGATTCGATTTTTTTCCCCTACCTGCTCCCAAATGTTACCTTTGAAAACCTATCACAGAAGGATCTTACTTGTGTATTGTATATTTCGCTTTTTAGTTGTAAAAATCTGCACAGATATGTCTTTCAGAGAATTAAACATAAAGCTGTTATTTGGACCTCATCCTTTTATTGCCCTTTAGAGAAGGGGTATAGATTGCAGTGGGGTGAAGTGGGGAGGAAATCCCTTTAATGCTTTCAACAAGGTTATTATCCAGTGCTCTAGGGGAGTCCTAGTGCAGGCAAACTAATGTGAGCCTTTGTTCTGATGCTAATCAAGATAGGGATAATTCTTCTCACTATGCCCTCTTTCCCCAGAACCCTCTAGCACTGATAAGGCATGAAGCTCCTTTGCTACCTCTCTTTTTGCTGTGCCTCCCTGATGGCCTTGTTTTCTGTAACTGCTACCTTGAATGCAAAGTTTTGAGTTTTAAGAAGGCCTCATAAGGAATGCTTGCTTAAATATTACGAGATATTTTGGGTGCTTGTGGGTGGTACTTTTACTTGTACACTTCAGTTTAATAGATATCTTGGTGGCTGTGTGTGAGGGTGTTTATTTTTTGAATCATTAAGTAAAAAAAAAATCCTCTCTGTTGATGCAAGACACATTGGATTGAATGCAGTGGCATCTTTTGCTACATGTTGGGACATGTAACTGAAATTTAGAAGGTATTTTTCATTCTGTCTCTTCTCGGCCAACATTGACAAATGTTGTTTCTGAGATGCTTTTAAGGATTCCTTAAGAGACTAACTTCTGATCCCTAGTCCAAGGAGCTCTGTAAGTTTTCTATAGTGAATGTTTGTGCAACCTAGATAATGTTTTGGTTTACGCCAGTAATCTGCTCTCAGCCTAAACATAATCTGCACAGCATCAGAGATAAGCTTGAAACCTAAATATATAGTGAAATATGGCTCTGCCTGTGATGTAACACAAAAATAGTGCCTCTTTACCACATCTTATTTGTGACAATGGGGAAAGGATGGTGGTGAAAATATGGTTATGTCTCATGTGAAATGCTTGTATCAGAGCCGTTAAAAAATGTCATGCAGATCAAGAAGAGGAGGAAGGAGTGTTCGGAGTTAGCCTCTTTAGCCTTTCCTTGGCAGTAAGAAGCTGATGAGAAGCTCATCCTTGTGCTCCTAAACGCAGGTCTGCTAATATAGCAGTGCTGTTAGTGATAGTGGGCTCTCTGAGGATCGATGGTGGCAATCCTCCATGGATAATCTGTCCTGGTTCTGGCTGGACTGGCCTTCTGGTGAGTTTGTAAGCAAGTGTGTGGTCTTTCACTAGGGGCTGTTCCCTCTGCAGGGTGGTTTGAGACCCTTTTTGGTATCAGTACAGAACAGAGGGATGGGAAGGTTTTAGACAAGTTAAAGAACTTCCCTAGAAGACAGGGACTGTGTATGTATGCACAGCTAGCACGAGCGTATTGGTGCAATGCTCTCATGTTTCATTTTGGTGGAGTGTTTTTCCCTGATGCAAAATGGGAGAAGTCCTGCAGTGATGATGTAAAAATCTGATTCCTTTGCAAACTGCTATTTTTTGCCTATGTAGACTTAGAATATCTAGATAAGCTGAGCCCAAAAACATGTGTGAAGAGATAATGGGGCAGAGGGAGAAAGGCTCCATCAGAAGATGCTCAGCTGAGGAGAATGACTTGAAGTGCTTTCTGCCAGTGACTGTACACAGATGCAGGGTGTACATTTCAAAGTAATCCATCCTGGTTCCTTGATGCAAACCTCATGGAAGCATTAGCTGTGGCAGGGGGGTTATCAGCACTTCTAAACAGTGTTGTTTTATAAGGTTGATTCTGTTGACAGTATCCTGAAGAGACATCACTACGTGATACAGAACATTTTATGTGGGTAAAATTATGGGCTAAGTGTAACTGCCTTTGCCTAGTGCTATTAACCCAACAATTGTTAAATCCCAGGAAATGCTCATTTTCAAGTGATTGCTTTTACAACCTGAAAATAAAACCTTTAAGATCTATGTGGTGTTGGTTTTATCTTTTCTTTACCCTTGATTTGCATATGCAGGGCATTTCCTGCAAATGGGTGCACTGTACTTAGTTACTCATATGTTATCACTTTTCAACATCCTGCTCATCTTTTGTGATTTGAAACAAAGTAAGTTGATCTCTGTTAGCTTGGTTGACATGGGTACCTGTGCCCAGTATTTTCTACATCTCCAGCTGGGCATCTTAGAGAGTGATGTGCATGCTGCAGGCTTTCCAGGCATTGTTCCAGACAAGCCTTGCTGAATTTGAGATATGTGATAAGATTTATTTTTTTTGTCTGATGTACTTGGTGTCAAGCAGCCATACTTGGTAAAGCAAGCTGGTGTTTTATAGTCCCTTTGCATTGTGCATTTAATTGCTGCATAACTGATTCCTTCTTTGTCAAGCATACATTGATTTTGGGGTTTTTATGCCAACATTGATTTTTGGGGGTTTTATACCATTTGTTTAACAGGCTCCCAGTACATAGGGAAATTTTGCACCCTCTTTCTACCTAAAGTTGTACTTGGAGCTGTTGAGAGGTATTATTCAGCTTAGAAAACATAGTGCTATGTCTTAACAAGGGCTTGTGTATATCCTAAACTCTGTGAAGATACAGCCAGGCACCATCAAGGTGCTCAGAGAAGTTAAAGGCAGCTTCCCTTTTAGCAGCTCACATGGACTGTTCAATTTGTTTAATTCCCATAAGTGGTGAATTTTATGGGATGGATACACTAACAGAGGTGTTTTTTTTTCTTCCATGCCACAAAGATCAATATTAAAAGTAAAATCAGTAAATTTTATCTGCATGTTTTTTCCAGTAGGACTCACAATTACTTTAGTCTTTCTTGTCTGTGACTTCTTCTCCTTCTTTGCTATGGAGCCAAAAATGTTATACATGATAATGGTAGAATTCCCTCTAAGTGTAGAAGGCAGCCTCTTTTTCAAATTGGAAAAAAATCTTTTTTTGAATGTAGCTGAGGTTAAGGAGGACAATGAAGAAGGCTTTTTGAAGCTGGCTTAATACTTTAGTATACTGGGATTATCCCATGAGTTTAGCAGAGTTACTTCAGAGTTGCACCATGAGGATGATCGATGCTACACCCTCACCTGATGTTGGAAAGACTATTGCAGAAATTCTCTCTCATTTTGGCCAAGGGAAGTAAAACAAGAATAGTGCACCCAGAGTGTATGGAATGCCTTGAGGAATGTGATGCTGTGCCTGATAGCTGGGAATTGGATACTGAGAAAGATATTTGACTTGTACTTGCACTGCCTGTGAGAACAGAGACTGATAGCTCTGGAGGTTGAGGCTCTGTTGGTGTCTCAGGAAAAATACCCATGAAGTAAGGAAAGTTGATTGGTGTAGGCAGTATTAATGCAAGCTTTGTATAGTGCCATGAATGTTGTGTAGCTGCTGCCTGGCTTCTCTGCAAGCTTTCTGCCTTTCAAAGCATCTGCAGGAGATGGCACAGTAGATTAGCTGAGCTGGTTTTGATCACTTGTGGATTTTTGCACACCTATATGTGTGCAATTTTTGAGAGTAGATCAGTTTCCTCAGTATATATCTGTAATCAAGGTGTAATCTACAGCATGCTAGGCAGTGCTCCCAAGTGAGGACACAAATCCCAGTCAAAGGCCAGTAATGTGATGGAGGAGGGTAAGGGGGGAAAAAAAAGGCATGTAAAAATATAACTAACTAAAACTGAAATAGCCTGTTTCTTTTATGTGATGTTACTCTTAAGATCTTGGTGATATGAGTACATTTGGGAAGACAAGTCTTGCAAATATCTACCAGTCTCCTGGTGTCCAGGAGCTAGTTCTTGGAATGCAGTAGTGTTCATTAGCTTCCTGTGAGGAAGAATTATAATTTGGCCATAGGTTTTTGCCTTTAGGCTGTGGTTGGCAAAATAAATTTTATGTCAATTTAATCCAGTTTGCTTTTTACTGGTATTAGAAGCTTAAGTCCCATGTATTCTCCTTGGCCTTTCTATGATGAAGACAATGCTGGGGTGAGCCTTGCACTTGGATAACTTGTCTCTGTTCTATAGGTAACTCTGTAGCAAAGGATGAGCTTATTTGATGTCTTCTGGAAGAGCTGAAGTAGCTGAAATACATAAGCAAAAACTCATTGAGTAGAAATT
The DNA here is from genome assembly GCA_013389925.1 of Aegithalos caudatus. Classification (NCBI taxonomy): domain Eukaryota; kingdom Metazoa; phylum Chordata; class Aves; order Passeriformes; family Aegithalidae; genus Aegithalos; species Aegithalos caudatus. The sequence continues at coordinate 208,750 of WEIU01006593.1, read as the reverse complement.
ATATGCTTCCACAATTAATGGCTGTTTCCAGTGTAATAGGGTGTAACGTGTGGCTGCTGCATACCTTGTACTGCTGCATGCCTGTGTGTGACTTCATTACCTTGTGGTTTTGCCAATGTGTAAGGCTGTAAGGTTGCCAAGCTTTCAGGTGCTGGTGTAGGGTTGTGCCAGGCACACCTGGCACACGGGGGGGAGGTGACCTTGTAGGTGTGCATGGCATGGGAAGCTGCAGGGAGGAAAGGCATTTAAGTGCTACTGCTGCTTTCTTTCTAGAGCAGCTCTGAGCTAGACCTTTCCTACTTTTGCATCAAACAGGAGTGCTTCCTCATCAGACTTCACTGGGCAGGAAAGCTGACATATTTGGTGTTCCAAAAACAAAAATCCTGCTGCTCTGTGGTTTCTTAATGGCTCATAAGCAGACTAGGTAAAGGGACTTGGTCAGCTGGAAATTGCTATCTTTGCAGAAGTTTCTCTAAATTTTTTTGTGTAAAAGTATGAAAAAATTTGGAAAGTGAAATGTTACTTTTTGGATCATAGTGTACTCATTGACATAGGTGTGGTTATTTTGATATCCCACAGAATATGTCTGGTCCTTTCAAATTTGAAGGCTTGGCTATGCTGCTGCTTTTCTTCTCTGGGCTACGTGAGGTGATGAACAGGCAAGCTGTCCTGTATCTAAAGTTCAGACCTTGCCAGAGCAGCTGGGTGACATTATACCTGAAGCTTCTTTTAATTTGCAGGGGGAAAAATACCCTTTAATTGTTGGATAGGTGTCAAATACACAGATCAAAGTGAGACTTTTGAGGCAAAGCTTGGCTTATAAGATAGAAGTAATCATGGCTCTTGTAATGAAGTTTAATGTTGGCACTACAGAACTGAGGACAGACTTGAGAAAAGATAATGTGAAAGTCTTTTGTCTGTCCTGTGGTATATTGGCCTTGTCCCCTTGACCTCCTTATCCTTGGCAGAGGGCAGGTGCCATGAGAAGAGTAACTTCAGCCACTGTCATTTTCTGCAGTCCAGACACACACAACTGCTGATCTGCTCTGACCATTTCTTCTTAAGCTTCCACATGCAAAGGGATCACTGTCCGGCTCTGGTTTCAGGTGATCCTAAATAGATGGGCTATCCCAAGTTTCACACAGGAAAACAATAATTTTTAGTTGTCTCCACAAAATCCACCTTTTCTGGAAATTGTAACAAGTCAGCTATGTTTTGACTGCTGTTAGCCACAAGAAGAGTGAATGATACCAGACAAAAAAAAAAAAAGCCTAGGAGTATTTGTTATGGAAGTCCATGTTTAATCTCTCCATGTAGCCTTTGGCTTGCTTAAAACTGTGCTCTAACCTTTCTGATTTCCCAGACTATTGATTGCCCTGTGTCTGAAAATGCATTTAATTATGTGATGCTTTTATAGGCAGTAAGTCTTCCTGCTCATATGGCAGAAATGGAGACTATAGATCTTGCTACAAATGGATTGTTAGTAACTTCTGGTGACTTACATAACAATAACTTTTTTTTTTTTTTTACTGGGTGCAGAAGCCTGAGTTGCAGAAGGCTTTAGATTCAGAAGCCTGCATCCAGCTTTCAGCTTCCATAGGTTTCTGCACTACACAGGTGCACTGTTTCTGCTGCACTTTGCTGTGAAATGTATTCTTTTATAGTAGGATCACCAGTAAATGATGAAGGCAAAACATGTAAGAAAATGAGACTTTGTTTTACAAACTCATCATCAAAAGCTGGCTTCCATAAGCATAAAAGGTAAAACTCCTGGTCCTAAGAAGAGACTTCTAGACAACTCTCTCAGTAAATACTTAGCCTAGCAGTAGCTAAAATTCTGACCTGTCATCTCCTTTTGCCTCTGGCACTTTCTGACTGTGGGGCTGTTAAGCCAGACCCTTGCTGTCTGTGCCTCTTCTGTGCTGCATTGCTTTTTCCACCTGCTGCTTGGGAGGAGGCTGAAGAAGCCTTGCTGTCTCAGCAGTGGACTTGAGCCCACACAAGAGTTACACACCAGGTACCTGGGACACTGCCTTTTTGTTTTCTCTAAGCAAATGCTTGGCTCTGCTGGAGATGTGGATTACTCTATATGTAAGAATATTAATCTCTGGCTTTCTACCTGAATTCCCTTCTGTAGGCAGAGAGCAAATACAAAATGAGATGTATGGGTCAAGACAATAATATACTTGGATTCACACTGGAGTGTTTTAAAGGGGTGGAAAGGGGAAGCTGGGCCATGTGATGTGAATGAATCAGGGAAGTAATGCTGGCACTAGTTAATCTGACCTGTCATTTTTCATTTTATATACTCCTGGCACTTGATTGTCAGACTAGACTTTTATACTGTGTTCTCTGTGGCTTAGACTACTCGGCACTGCTGCAAATTCCTTCTAATCCTTTTTGCTGTCTGTCTCTTGCAACAAAAACTCAATTGACAGACCGAATACTTGAATTCCAGAGAGCAAGTGTGGATTCAGGCTTGGGAAGAATGAAGAACCAGCAAATATGACAAGAATGGGAATGAGGGGCTTTTACAGAGGTGAATTAACTTGTGTGCTCTATCTTGGCAGCTGTTGAGGGCCTTTGGTAGTGTCAGGGGTCTTACCTGCTTTAAAAGCTAAATGGTACCCACCAACAGGTGTTCAAATAGACAAAGATCTTATTGATCTGGTTTGGGTTTTCTGAAAAGACAATGAGGATGCATTAGGATTGTCCATCTTGCCTTGTAACTTTTCTGCATGGCAGATCCGTATGTGGGGCAGCACTGCAGAAGTAGAAGCTTTCTCAGCTGGCAGGCAAGTGTTCTGCAAGATGTTAGAAACATTGCTGGCATGCTCCTGCCCTCACATTTGTTGAATAAAGATGTTGCTGGGTGCTCTGATTGGAACCATGTTGGTTGCAATTCTGAGCAGTTCTTTCAGTTACTGAAGATTCCTTCACAAAAGTGGTTGAGATGTACTGTGCTAGCTGTGCTTACTGCTGCCAAATGCCACAGAGCTCCGGAATGTTAACTGTAATCTGCTGGTGACAAAACTAGTCTTTCAGTGTTGCAGCTCTGTCTTGGCTGTGGATGAACCAGGCTTATGTTAGGGCTAAGCAAAACTCCTACATGAACATTCTCATCCTCCTCTTTCTGGCATCTTGGCATAGAAAGTGCCTTGAGCTTGACTGTCTGGGGCAGAATATTGACAGTACCAGTTCCTTGGAAGGCCATATCTGGACTGGGAATGCCGTGTCTGTAACAAGGAAAGGGGAACAGGCATTTTTCCTCTTAACTTGGAAGGAATGACCTATTACTTTTGCTTTTAAATATGAATTAACTCATTCTCCTTATCTCAGATATTTGCCATATGGTATTCTTGGTAAAAGTAGCAGATGTTCTTCTTCTGCTGTCTTCTGCTTTTGTGCACAAATTCTTTGTTTTCTTTCTGTCCTGTCTGCAGTGGGCTGCAATATTGCTTAAGTGTATCAGGTTATTGCCCTGATTTTCTAAACGTTCATGTAGAGATAAGACAGGGGGTGCATGAAATGTTGCTTGGGTAGTGGATCTGATGTGTGTATAAGTGGTAAAAACCCTTGTTCAGTATGCTCAGCTGAATAGCTTCTCCTTCTGTTTTACTGTTACTTTATGACCTTTGCACTTCGTTCTTCAACATAAGGACGTGTTCCACCCCACCTTCTTTATGGTAGTTTCGTTTGGTTTTGCTGGTGAAAGCAGTTTCTTTGCAAATCTGCATCACTTTGTGTCCCAGTGCATTGTTTCTCTAGTGAGAGAATGAGGATATTTTTGCATGTAAATGATTGTTTTCTATGTTCTCCCTGCCAGTGTAGGTTGTCTTCTTATGTACTCATGAGCTTCTATTCCTCTTTACTATGGAAGAGTAGGCATAGGGAGGTGATCTGAATCTGAGTGCCAGACAGACCATGGCACTTGACAGTCTGGATGCAGGAGTTTGAGGACTGCGCTGTATTCTTAGGAATGCTCATGTGGAAAGGGGCACATTGCTTTGCCATGGGGGCTCTGTTGCCCTTAAGCAGTGCTGAGTGTGCACTGCTGTGCTGACTTGCATGAAATCTCTTTCACACATGCAGCTGGAACAGGCATAGTTATGAACTGATCCCTTCTGTAGGCTGGGGTGTAGTTGAAGCCAGCTTCTTTCTTCCCTTTTCTCTGTAAATCTAGCTGTGGTCAAAATTTATTTCTACTCCCTGTTCAGGAACCCTGATCGCTGGTTTTCTTTGTAAAGATAAGCATATCAGTATGGACATATTTACTAAGAACAGCGTCAAAGAAGGGAGAATGTGGTGGTAGATTTTTTTTAAGATTTCTAGATTAAGAAGGAGGATTTGCTGTTAATATCAAGGAAGCTGCCATGATTTAACAAGAAAAAATTTGTCCATAATTCAGTAAGGGATATGGTGATGAGATTGGTTAATATGAAGCAGTTGTTATTTTTGTCTTTCATTTTTGAGAGAATGCAGATACCAAATGTGGAACAGTTCAAAATATGTGTGTGTAGTTGACTGTGCTCTCTAGTTAATGTGATACTGAGAAGAGGCACTAGCACAGGTCCTGTGACCAGTGTGTTGATACTTTATCTTGCTTTACTTTGGAAGGCCTGTGGTAGTGACATGGGGTGATCCCCTGTGGGGATCTCTAGAGGACAGATTCTGTCTTTCTCATGATAAATAGAAATGGGGAGGCGCTTAACTCGGGGCCCAAGGAGTTTGCAAGGATCATGCACTGAAGAGGCCTATAGTAAGGATCTGCCCTTCCTGTCTGTGTTCAGAAACCACTAGTCCTTTCTGGAAGACTTGTATCTGAGTGCTCTTGGGCCTTTTGTTTTCTATTTAGTGCTGTAAGTTACCTGTGATGTTTTGTGCACTCTGCTTAGCATCTGAGGGCTTGTAGTTCTCACATTCAGTGAGACAAGGAGGTCTTGCAGGCTCCTTTACCTGCAAAGTACTGCCACTTGCAGGTACTTCCAAACTTAGTGTGGCCCCTTAGCAGGGGGACCAATTTGAGACCAATCTCAAAATTTTAAGCATCTGCTTGTGAAGGAGACTGAAACCTAGAGTGCTTTGTCTAAGGAGGAAAGAGTCTGTTTGATGGGATTAATGGTAGAGTTGTTCAGTTATGATAGATGACTCTAAAATTTTAATATTGCTCTTACTAAAAGACAAAACCACAAGAGTGAAACCTGCTGATAGCTGTGTTTGGGAGCAGACTCATGTTCCCTGAGAATCCCACTGGGCCCAGTTACAAGGATGCAGCAGAGCAGTGTTTTCATCTTTGTCCATAATCAAAAGAGGAACATCTGCTCTAGGGATGATAAAATGCAAAGAAAGGTCAGATAAATTCTAAGACATTGAGAAGAGACAGATTTCTTTGTAATAATCTCATTGGTATTTACAGAGTTACTACAGTCTTTGAGGTGCTGCTACAATGTACACAGTTTAAGCAAAAACAAAACAAAAGGTTGCTTAAATTCTGATGGAAAAGATCAGTGTTCAAAATGGCTGGAGATGTTTTGTAGCAAATCTGTTTCTGTGTTCCATTGCTCTCAGTAATTTGCCCTGCACTGCCATTGTAGCACCCCATGTTCCATGCTGCAGGAATGCTTTGGCTTAATATCAAGCTCTGTGGGATACATTCAGTATCACCTCATGATCTCAGCCAAGGAGAGGGTGTGTGCTTGTGTAGGTTCTGTCTCTTAAGGAGGCATAGCTAAACTGGGAACAGTTAAAACAAAACAAAAAAAAAATTACAAAATAAAATCCCCTCACTCCATTCCCATCTCTCATCTACCCCCTCCCTCACCCCCCAGCTCTGCCTATCAAAAAACCTGTATACTTTCTGAAAGCCCATCTGGCATGGGAGAGGAGACAGTGTCCTCTTTTTCCTGGAGCAGAAGATTCCTGTGTTCCCATTTGTGGTTGTTTAGGGAAGCCTTTTGCAGGTATCTAGGGGGTGGAGATAATCCCTTGCATGAAGGAACACAGCCTGCACTACCTGTCTGCAGCTCACCTGTGCCCTGAGCTCTGCAAAGTGGGGGCCCTGCCCAGCCTTGCTCAGGGCTGGTGTGCCTGCACAAGGCTCCCTGGATTGCTGCTGCTGCAGCCGCACAGGGCCTTGGCGAAATGCACAAAGTAACTGCCCTCAAAACCTTGCAAACTCATTCCTGTCTGCCCAGGGGCGATTTTTTTTCAGTCGTGGGAAGTCCTGGAGATATTGTTAATGAGTTCAGCTAAGGAAATCACACAAAGAACTGTGGGAGAGGGAAGGCTCGTTCTTGCGTGCGAGGCATGAACTAGAATGTATGCAAAGAGGTGTGGTAAAAAAATCTTATGAAAGAATGAAAGAGAAATGAAACAGAGGTGAGGCAGTGTTAAGGAAACAAAGGGAAAGAACTGGAAACTGGAGAGGGTAGCCGTTGGCAAAAAAAGTCTTAGTTTTTAGTCCTTTCATAAATCTGATTTTATAAATTAATAAGTATCAAGCTCATGTCAGTGACTGTAGCTACAAAAGTATAAAGGGGTTAAATATTTACTGATAAGAATTTGAGGGAAAACTTGTTTTCAAGTAAGTTTGCTCTTTGATTCTTGCTACTGAGTCAAATTATTGGCATATTTGGGACAGAAATAGCTCATGTATCTGAGTGACCTTTTAATTTCCTTTTCAGTCTCCTAAACTGTAGTGAGTAATGAACTGTAGTGAACAAAGAAAGCATTAAGAACAGGCGTGGTGCAGATTTTATTGCATGTTTACAGTAGACCAAAGAGCTCTGTATTTCTTTGGGTGTGATATAGCAAGAACCTGCTGTGAGAGTAAGATCTCTGGGACCAGTCATCGCTCAGATTAAAGGGGTGGTTTCTCTCCACGTGATGGTAGCTTATGATATTTGTGTAGCAGTGATCTTTTTTTTTTTTTTTTTTTTTTTTTTGCTAAGTGTTTATACAGCACCTACCACAGCATGATCTGATTTGTAGGCTCCGATTTCTGCCTTTCTTTGACCTGCAAGTGTTAATGAGACAAGAAATGCTTGTCAAGGGCTTTTTTGCCTAGTCACATACCTGTCTGAAAGCAAAAGTTTATCCTTTGGCATGTGCCCCAGGCTTCCTGTCTGCATCTTTTCCTTTGCAGGGTCTTCTGCAGGGAGTCACAACAACTAGCTGTTTTGTAGGAAAAAGGATGTTAAAAACCATGTGCTAAAGAGAAGGCATGAGAAATGACGTTTCAGCCAAGAGGCTTTCATTGTATGAGAGGGAGGAGCATGCAGCAGAGGGGGAAGCAGCATGAGATCAGTGGGCTTTTTATTGCACAGCATGAAAAGATCCCACAACTAAAATCTGATCTAACCTTTGCTTCCTGTGTGTCTTACAAGAAATGTTTTCCATGTAAGGCAAGGAGAGACTGCTGTAAGGAAGCATGTGGCTGTCATGTATTTCAGAAAATGTGTCTCAGCATTCAACTGTAGAAAATCAGACCAAAGAGACCTGTGGTAGCTGCAGCCTCTATTGCCCACGTTTATGCTATTTAAAGGCTAGTCTTCTCCAGCTTGATTCTGGTGAAATAGCAGCATTGCCTAAAGTCTACTGACTACTTGTAGGTGAGGGGATTTAGCCAGGCATTACTGGGGATAGGCCTGACATTTCGCAAGTCAACATAATTGGATTATTCAGCTGATGGTAAGCCAACACCTTTCCAGAAGGTTTCTAGTGCTCTGGTTTGACTCTTGGTAAACGATTTCTAAAGCAAGACACCTATACAAAGCTACCTACGCTTCAGGTGTGGTTTTAAAAACAAGTGTTGATTATGTTAATCATCCCTCTAAAGTTGTTTAAGATTTCATTCCTGATACCCCTTCCCCCCTCATACTTTTTCTTAATTTACAATAGTGGAGAAAAAAAAATCTGTCTCAGAATTGAGGATTTAATAATTTTCTTCAAGGATTCATTTTTACATCTTGAAATGAGGGTGTTTGTGGACCTTGGGTTAATCTTAATATCTAAAAAACAGTTTCAGCTCTCAACGTCAGGTAATTTCATTAACTAGACCCTCCCAGGATTGATGACATTAAGGCACTAATGTGCATGTCATATATCCCCTGTTCCAGTCTCCTCCTCAGCATTTTTTTAGGCTTCTGTGGAGTCTGAAAGTCCCACTGTAGGTTGTGTGTCTTTCTTTTGTTGCAATATCTTTCACATTGCTATCATTGGTCTTAACTCAAACTCTTTGCATTTTGGGTGAACTGTTGTAGAAGAGAACTTGGATCCCTCTGCATGTTCTCATCTCTTGACTGGTTTGCAGGTGAGCTCTGTAGCCTGTTCTCAGGAATGTGCAGTGAGTGTTGAGCATTACTGTGCTCTGACATGACATGGCTCCCACAAGGTCAATTCTTTCTTTTTTCTGCATTTCATTCCCATCAGATCAGGAGTCCTTCCTGCAGTTAGGAAGTCAAGATTATTTCCCCAGAAAAGAAAGTGTGCAAAAATTTTGGGTTGGGCATCTTGGAACTACTGATTTTGCAGACCATCACCTGATCTGCATTTCTTTCTCCTTGCTGGTGGAAGTACTTGCAGTTTTGTGCAAGGAATAGTGTTCCCTTGATGATGGTGGTGTTGAGGTTGTATCTGTAAATTATACAAGGCCTCCCTCCTGAGTGCCTTTGCCTTTGGGGAAGAGTAACCTTTTATGTCACGACTTCTGAGTGTGAAATTTGCTGTTGGTCTAGTGACAAAACCCAACAGTTTTCTTTGATCAGAAATAAAAATTTATCAGTGGGACTGCTTCTTCAAAGAGCTTAAACTCTTGCCCAATTACACTTATTTTGTAGCAAATGTAGCCTAAATATAATTAACTTTTTCAGATTTGATTTGTCTTCAAGTAACTTTGAAAGACTGTTGATGCCTTTGATGTAAATAAAGCATGGCTGTTCTTGGCAGAGATGATGAAGCTTAACCTTGGTCCCTCAGAAGTATGTTGCTGAGTGCTGTCCTTACCAGCATGTGTTCCTACCTTTCAAAAGGGCTCACAGTAGTGTTTCACTGGGATTTCTTTTCATTTTCAAGGGTGGTGTGAGGCAGCCTCTGCAGTGCTTTCCAGCAGCTATACTCAAGTGTTTCTGAGGAGCAGGACTTGGAGGTAGAGGCCGTGGCAGTGTTGCTAGAGACCAGGGAAGGGTTATGTGAGTGTTAGAGAAAAGGCTGCTGATAGCTATTGTGTTCTGTAGTATGCTGTGAGAAGGGTGGTTTCCTCAAAACCTGCCTTGTAGTGTCCTGTGGAGCCTTAGTGGAGCTATTTATTTTCCACAATGCAGGCTTGTCTTTGTCCTCCCCCTACTTCTCTCTGTATGTGAAAGGATGATTCTGCTTCATAAGGAGAGCAGACCCTGAAGTGCAGAAGGAGACAATGGAGATCCTTTGTTGTCCAGAGCCAACTGTTGCTTACACCTGTTAAATGCACTGTTCGACTTACCCAGAAAATCAGCTCTAGGTGAGTTAGAATTTGTATAAAACATGCAGAGACTAGTCTTTTCACAAAATGAAGCTTGCAAGTGGCTTTTTAAAAGATGCCAATGGAAATCCAGATAGTTGCAAGTGACAGCCCACCAACTCCTCTGGATATAGGTGCTGTGACACAATACAATCTCTCTCTGAACCTTATAGGTGGAGCTACAGATGACATTTGGTGTTTTGATGGCTTTTTTAACAGTTGTTACTCTCCATTTAGTAAAGAGATATAAGGGTATTAGAAAAACCCCACCAACCCTCCCCCCCCCGAAGTTCTTGGTCAATTCAGATGCAAGGACCCTTTCTGAAAACCCTACATAATGTATTTTTTTCTTATGGATAAGAAGAAGCAGCTAAGTTAACTTGTGTATGTGAGACAGTTGCCAGTCTGATGTTGATGTTTAAGCCTTTCTGAAAGATTCAGTGTTTTCTATTTCTAAAGTTTCATTATAAAGCACATCTTAATTTAAATGGTTGCTCTGTTTCTTTTAAACTGTTGGACCAATGACATTACTTGCCTATTACTTCGTCTTGTCTGTTCAAGAGATGCCAGAGAATTGTTGAGCAGGTTTCTGATCCTGATGTCAAGATGCTTGCATTCCTCTACATACATGTAGCATTTGTAGAAACTAACTTATCTCTGTATGGGTTTTATTTAGAATGTTTGGTTTTAGAGGAAAAGGAAATTGGTAGCACTGAAAGATGGTTAATGGATTTAACCAGTTGTTTCACAGCAAATCCTTAACTGCGGAGGCAAAAGGAAAACAGCTTTGGTGTTGACAACTGCTAACTCTCGAAAGACTAGATTTCCAAGTGGGGAAAACAAATCCAATCTTAAGGGTACAGCATAAAAAGGTGCATACACTTTGAGAAACTCATTTCCACATAGATTAAATGAACATGAAAATCCTCTGCTGTTGCATGTCATTTTAAATCACCTTCTCGCTCTTTCTTGGGTCTTGCATATTAATTTTGTTTTTCTGTAAGCTCTTGTAGCTGATCTCTTTGTCCTGCTGCTTGAAGCACTGTGTTACAGGTAAAAACATGAAGATCAGGACTTTTAAACAAGCTTGCTTTATACTAGTTCTAATAACTTTTATTTAATCAATTCAGTCTGAGGGAACCTTGTTTCCAGAGACAGGAAATTGCTTGAGGATTACTGGCTGTCGCAGGACTTTCGTATTTATTTGCAAAATGTCTAGAAAAAAAATAATAATAGAATCAGTCTTCCTTTAAAGGCAGTTGAAACTGGAGTTGCTGTGCTTTTCCCATGAGGCTGGGTAGAGGTCACTGGGAATTCTGTGCTAGAATGTTTTTTCTTGACAAATAGTTTCATGGCTTCAGTGTACTCATGCAGGGTGTTTGGAAACACCTCAAAACCCCAAGCAAAGCAGGGAGTGACCTGTTTCCCAAGTGGATGTACTGTTCACTTAGCTGCTAGTGGCTTGACATACTTATTCCTTACCTTCAGATAGTAGAGAGTCAAATACGCCTGCTCTAAAATGCACTTTTTAGAGGGAATGAGGAAGGATCTTCTACTTTTCAGCTCTGTAGGTGCAAGAGGAGCAAGGCATAAAGGTGTCTGGGATAGCATGTGTGGTATCTTCCATGTTCATGTGCCCAGACTGTTGACATTTGAATACAAGTATGCTGGACAAGTGAAAAAAACAAGTAGAAATCCAAAAGACTCCATAATCTGTCTTCTTGCTTTTGTTTCATGCATGGCTGCCTGGTAGCTTTTTAGGGGTGGAGGACCATGACTGGAGTCAGGAGGCAGGCAGCACCTGGGAGTGGTGTGCTTGGCTGAGGGACAGTAGGCAGCAGGTCAATAGCAGGATGCTTTACTTCTATGTTCTTGTCCCAGTGGTGAAGAGGTGTTGCCTGTGGCTTTATCCAGGGTTTGTCTTTGCACATTTTGAGTATTGGGAGGGAATATGATGTTTGGAAGGGTTTTCCCTAGAGTTTTGAGGTAGATTGGACAAAGCTTAGCTGTGCTTTTGCAGTCCTAGCAAAAAGACCTAGGTGGTCTAGCAAAACAGCCGAAGTGTGAGGTAGAAGATTAAATAACCTGTATGCTCTGACTTCTGCGTGTATCTCCTCCTGACCTAGCAGGGGCACGTGTGTGATTCTTGCTTGTGTGCAGCACCACTTTGTAGCCCTGCACGAAACTGTAAGATTTACTGCTGAGAATTTTGCTGACTCTTGCTGTTTGCCTCTCTGTAACTTTCCTCTCTCTTTTGACTTTGATTTAATTTGTCTTCCTCTAACTCTAACAAGCCTGTGTTACCTTTGGCTATTTTGGAACACTCTCACCCAGCTTTCTGACTTTTAATCTGCGTGGAAACCATGATGCTGGAGCCATGATTTAGGAGAATGATTTCAATATAGAGCATCTTTATGCATAGTAAATGATTTTTTCCACACTTCAATGTGGATTGAAAATGGAGATGGTTTTGGGAGCAAGAAGCCTGTACAATTTCTTGGCCCAGTATACTGGGCTGCTTGATTAAGTCAGAGAGTGGTTTCAGACATGTCAGCCCTTGGCAGCAAATCTGAGGTGGGAGTGTTTCCTCAGCTGCTGCTTCCACTGGACCCAGATCTGTCCTTGTGCAAGGGCCCAGTTTCTCCTAGAAGTTCCTGAAAGTTTCATTATTGTTGCAAATGGGATGTTTAGCTGCAAGGTAGGTGTGGGACATGGGGCTGTCTAGTCACCCAAGAGCAAGGGGTCATCCTTCAGCCCAGGTAGCCTGTAATTGCTTGGATAGTGGAAGGACAACCCCAGCTGGCTCTGCAAAGGGGAGATGCTGATGTACAGGAGGTGGATTAGACTGCAGGTCAGTAAAAGGTGAGGAACCATTGCTGCTATATAAACAAGGTGCTGAGAGCTGCTAAATGAGCAGTTACTATGAGGCAGTGCTCTTTGGCTGCCTCGGGATCCTTTGCTTAACATCTTGAGTTTGATAACAGCTAGACAGAGGCCCCTCCTTGGGGAATGGAGAAATGGGGATCCCTCTCACACTTGCAGGGTGGTGCAGAAGACTGATTGTCTCCTGCCGCAAGTCATACTATCGTATGTCCCACCTCTGGGCTACACTAGTTCCAGCTAATAGTGATTTATTTTTAAATTTTTTTTTCCTCTACCAGCCATGCTTTGTAAAGTCGAAATGTCACTGAGTCAGGCGAGGATACAACAGACAGGTTTTATTTATGAAAAGTTTTTTCTGCAAACTCTTACCTCTCTACACTTCTTTTTGGCATGCTTCTCTCCCACCCCAATTTATTGCTGGAAATCTTTAATACAAAATCAAAATCTTTAATACACAATCTTTGGATGATGGTTGTAGGTCTTGGATGATGGTTTGCTACTCTGTTGGTAAGGGATTTATCCTGAGGGTTCTGCTTGGAGCACTTGGCCTTTATCATGTTTCTATGTCCCCTTGTGACATGTAATAAGCCACTATCCTTCTTGGAGTGTCTTTCTGACTTGGTTCTTCTAGCCTGTGGTACTTAAATCAGAATGTAATTGCAACTGATCGCTTGTAAGAAAATCAAAGTAAGCATAGCCTGTTGAGGGAAATTAGTTAGAGGAAAAAAAGGCTGTGAGGGTCTTCTGCATAATGATGTGTCTTTTCTGTGAATAATTCTGGTAATTGTGAGAGTGATTTATAAGAAAGCAAGCTATTTGGGCTCCTGTTCCTCACCCCCTGTTCTCTTGGTCCTATTGACTTTTGAAATTAGTTTATGTTAACTTGCCTGAAGCCTGAAAACTTCAGATTGAGTGTTGGGGTGGAGGCTGGTGTGCCTGCTGCTGGTGGGGGGGCTCCACTGGGGCACCGGCAGCCACCCCGGACCGCGGCTCCACGGGAGCAGGTCCGTGTGCAGGCAGCGTGCTAATTGTCCTGTGGCCTTAATTGCAAGGGGGTTGAATGGGGATGCAAAATTTTTTCTTTCTTTATTGTACACTGGCAAGAGTGATATGGCTCTGTGGAATAAAACATGCCCAGTGCCGCTGTGATGGATGTCACAGTGAGGGGTTTGTGGCAATACGTGTGCATCTGTGCTGTTAGCACAGCGCATCCCAAGGAGGAAAAGCACTAAGAAAAATCTAGCAAATTTGCAGCTGCTAAAAAACAAAAGTAAAAGGAAATAGTGAGCTAATGTATGCAAAACCAAGCCATAGTGCTGAGACCTTTTGAAGGCCTGCCTTACTGAGATCTAGTGAAGTCATTCTTTTCTGTGTTAAGAGTCCCAAATACAGCCTTAAGGCCAAAACCAGAATTTAAAACTTTCTCAGTTTGGTGAATGATGTATCCTGTTGGAACACATCTCTTGCTGCGAACCTTCTTTATAAGGTGGGATGCAAATAACAAGCACTGTACAGTATTTGTTGTCATTCCTTGAAAGTGGGTGATATTTCTATATAGTACATATTTTTATATCTGGGAAACGTAATCATTTTAAACCGGAGTTGTGTCTCACAGTTGTGCTTTTAGGAATAAATATGAGTTCTTCCATCTCCTAGTATAGTTCCTTACTTAAATGTCAGACTGCTTCATTGAAGCTTATATTTAGAGGGCTTTAAGAGGAAAAAGATTTCCAAATGGATGTCCTCTCAAGTGGCTGTGCAGCCTGGTGGTATTACAGCTGCATGTGTAGCAGACTGATGCTTTTAGCCACATTAGTTGAAATGAAAGCACAAGAAATGGTAAGGATGGGGAGAAACACGTTCTAGTAGTGAGGGATTATAAAATCTGTACATGGGCTTTGTGGTTCATTCTCTGAAACAGATTAACATAGCTGAAAAAATGAGAATAGCATCCTGGATATATACAAGTGACTTTACCGATACAGTGCTTCTTTGTCAACCTTGTTACCAAAAGTAACATTTCAAGCTTGCATGTGGTTACAAGAAGTTCTGCCTTTGCAGGGCTTTTCTTTATTCTCTTTCCCTGAAGCCATTCCAGTTTACTGTGAGTTTTCTTTTTTAGGACTTATTATTTTTGGAAGGCATTCTGGAACATTTTGTGCATATGGTCCTCTGTAAAAGTGCTGTTGTACTGATTAAAGCTGAAAGTATGAAACCTAGCTTTTCTGATGCAGTGCAGCAGGGGAAAAATGCTGAAACAATAGTTTGTAAAGGGAATACTTTTCCAAATAAAGACATTTTCAAAAAACCCACAAACAATAACAAAAAACCCAAAAACAAAACTGAGAAAGACTGATGTGTTTTCCACAATCGTCCAGTCTCTAGTTCCTCCCACAGGTTACATAGATGACAGAATGTTAAAAAAAAAAAATCTTTTAAAGCAGATCCAGCACTTAAAAAAAAAAACTGTTTTCTTTTCATTCACTGTTGACATGATCCCACTGCTATAAGCATTTTTGTAATAGTGCAGAAATCTGCAGTGCATTGGAGTTGTGTGCATTAACCTAACAGTGGGAACACTGCTCCTCCACAGCTCTGTTTTTCTTCTTACTGGTTCCTGGATGTTCACAGCCTGCCCATAACTAACTTCTTCCTTATTTGGAAGGACAATTGGATTTTGATCTCTTATCTTCCTCTTCCCAAGTAAAACAGAAAAAGTTTCCAGTGAAATTCTGACTTTAAAGAAAACGTTTTAAAATCTGGGTAGCTAATGGTATTTAGGGCTTTCTCTTGGGCTTACCAAAGCAAGGAAAATTGGAGATATATATATATATATATAATTTTTTTTAAGTAATACAATTCAATCTTCTGTGAATGTGTCAGACCTGGCATGACAATCACAGTACGTGGGAATGGGGAAGGACCATCAAAATACTGAGACTGTTTCTGAAAGTATGAGTGCTATTTGCAAGAATGAAAACTGAGCCCTGCTTGGCAGTTGTTAATCCACACTGACTTGAGCATTTCCATCGTGCAATGGACAGTGAAAGGTCCTGAATACCACCCCTTTTCCCCTTGGCAACCTTGCAGCTCTTCTTTGTACACCTTGGAAAGTCTTTTGCTTCCTTGTTAGTTACCTTTAAAAGGAATGTTGGAGTTGAAGCTGATTTGGTCCCCTCCCCTGTATCCTTGAACCTGCTGTCCATTTCTCTGGGCTGTAGTAGGGAAGAAGCTCATATACAAAGGCTTGCACCCAGCATGGAAGGGGAATAGCTGGAGGAAGTGTTCTCTGCAATCAGCCCACAGAAAAACATGCTCAGCTAACCTCAGGATGGTTAGAGGAGCATCAGGTGAGATAAGGAGGCAAAGAAGGGACGGGTGGAAAAGCATGATCTAGATGCCAAAAGGACTTGACTGTGATAGGAAGGATAGAGAGAAGGAAATTGGGGAGTAAGCTGTGCAAATCGGTGAATCTTGTAGGTTTATTCACTTGAGGTAGGAATATTGGTATGACTTAACCAATTGTAAGGTACTAGTTATCCAGTAGTGAAAAATCCAGTTCCCTGGCTTAAAGCTTGGGTGTGCCTTAGTGAGTCTGTGGAGGGTTAGGTATATGCCATTTATCAGAGATTAAAATGGAATTTCAGAGTTTAACCTGTCCAGCAAGCTTCTTTCTGTGCAAACCCTAATGCTCCTTCTTGAAAATGGAAGTTGTGCATCACCAATTGTTGGTTTAGTTTGTTGAGATTTTTTAAAAAATTTAATATTTTAAAATGTAAAATAAGAGTTCTAGAAACCTTAATGGGAAAGAGCAGGTAAAAGCTAAATCAAAACCATTATATGAAAGAAACAGCCAAATTTGAAGGTCATAGGCCAAACCCTTGGTGCAGTTGGGGAATGAGGAAGGAAATCCAACTGTTTGGATTCCACTTCAGCAATGGGGTTGTTTGCAGTAGGGTGTGTACTGATTCCAATGTCCAGAATAAGCAGCTTGGTCTTTCCTAGTGATTCTTCTTTGTAGCAGGGAATATGTGAAATTTGCCCATCTGTGTTATGCTGTGTCTGTGCTATGCAGAAACCTACCTTTTTATAATTGAGATAGGAAGGTATAAAATGAAGCTACCAAATACATAATTTGGTTACTGGGCAGGGGGAGTGTTACATGTTGTTTGGCTTTTCACATTTCTTCCTTTCCTCTTCCACCTTTTCCCATTATCCTGAATAATTGAGAGTTGGCTGCGCCGAAAAGTCAGATGACTAAGATTTTTCTGAACTGCCTGCAGGTAACTTCAAAGGCTTTGTTTTTTTCCTTTGTTCCTAACTTAAACTGAACAGTATAATTGAATTGTGATGCTATCCCTAAATGTTAAAAATACGATTCTGTTTTAAAAAGATTTCAACTAAAC
Source organism: Aegithalos caudatus (assembly GCA_013389925.1). Classification (NCBI taxonomy): domain Eukaryota; kingdom Metazoa; phylum Chordata; class Aves; order Passeriformes; family Aegithalidae; genus Aegithalos; species Aegithalos caudatus. Next base: position 191,965 of record WEIU01006593.1, on the reverse strand, counting down.
TGGTTTAGCCACAGAAAGTAAGTGGAATGAGGGATTTTTTTCCTCTGCTGTCACTTGGACTTGATTTTTCTGTATTTTTTTAAATTTAGCAGCCAAGAGGATGGCATTTTTGCTTTAAAGCTTAACTTCTCTTTGAAAGCAGGCAAAATAAGGATACAACAAAACCAGCAACTAAGGGTGAAGGTTAAATCCTCTGAACCACACTGCTTACATTAGATTCCACTTGCAGCGTGACTATGAGGCAAGAACAATGCTTGTGCTTAGCTTTTCAAAAGCTGTGCTGTGCACACCCATCACTCATGCCACTGCTAAGATCTTTGCTGTGTTCATTCAAGAGTTAGCAAACAATGTCTGAGTATTATTCTGTGAGGGGAAATCATGTGGATAAAATAGAGATTTCTTATGTGCATGAGGATAGCTAATTTTCTTTTGCTAAGTTTCAAGTATGGTATTTAAAAGCAAGCCAGTAGCATTCCAAACATTCTGAACACTTCCCTAAATAAACTTTGAAGAATTCAGGTTGAGGACCTGTTTTCCAGCAACAGTGACACAGGACGTAACTGTGCCAGGCATTCTGAACAACCAGAGAGCTTCAGACTGTCCAGTCTCTGGTTGTCTGGAGCATGTCCTGAGCATATGCCCTTCCAAAGAATGCTTTTCCATAGGCCTAGGAGTCCTTCTGTGACAATATAAGAAAAATAAGAAAATTAAATCATAATCCTGTGAAAATTTACACATGCTTATAAAGGGATCTTGGATCAAGAGATATGAGTTGGCAACTTCTGAAGGTCTGGAGAATAAATGGCAAAGGTCCCCAGAGAGCTTACCATAAAGAGAGCTCCTGCTGTATATAAGTGGGTCATCTTTGGGAAGGGCTGCTGGTGGTGTAAGAACAAGCAGCAAGTCTGGCCTGCACGGTTTCAGTGGAAGCTGATGTCTGCCCAAGGACTTCACGTAGAAGCAAACCACTTTTCCCTGTGCAAGCCAGGCTGGCCATGCAATGAGGGGGACTCTTCATGGATGCCAAGACTTGAAGAAAGAGCTGGAGATGTCTGTAAGCTGGGAGCAATGAGTACTTTTTCACTCATTCATAGCACTCCCTAAGAGGGTGTGTGGCTATTGACTTTGTGGATATAGGGGATGGTTTATTGTCTTACCCATATTCCATAGGTGTTTTTCAAGGTTTGCATTATAAAGAAAGCAAAACCCCCTCCACCTTTATTGACTGATATACTTTTAACAGAGAAAAATCTCCTCCACTCCTTACTGTATTTACGGGCACTGCTGGCTGTACTAAATATTATCTTTGAAAACATCTTTGTTTAAACTTAATCCTTACATAACCCTTCAGCCTGAGCTGTGGCATTTGAAATGGGTCTGAAATGTCCTTGCTCTTCATACTTGTGCTACTGTCAGCTTCTGTCTTATTGTTCTTAGTATTCATTAAAGAAACCAGGCCATTCCTTAGTGCTTTGTGTACACTTTGATTCTCCCAACCCCCTGAATTGTTCAACTATGCCCCAGGAGTATGTCTCTGACAAATGTGTGATCTACACAGCACTCCAGCTAACTTCAGGCAGTGAAGGCCTGAGGAGTTGTTATGAAAGCTGCGTCCCCCTGAGCTGTAGGTATAAGGAGTGTGCTAAAACAACAGTCAGTTTTCAGAGAATTGAATGTCTGCCTAAGTAGCCTCCAAATCAGCTCTCCTCTGGGAAAAAGGGATAGTTTCTTATCTAGTCAGAATCTCTCTCTCTCTTCTGATTTTGCTAGGGAAACAGTTAAAGCTGGGAACAAGTTTTGTAACTTGGTTGGAGCCCAAAGGGAGGATCCTTGCAAGTGGTACCTGTAACCTGTGTCTGCTAAGAATCCTGAGGGGTTTATCTGTGCTGTCACCCACTGAATGGGCTGGCTACCCTTGTGTCTCCTTCAAATCCACACTGAACTAAATCAGCTTAGTGGCATGTTTCTGTAGGCATAGCAGCATCAATTTACAGCATTCCTGGCATGGCAGCCCCAGGCCTGTGATAGCAGGATACCTGGCAGCCTGGGATTTGAGTGACTTGGTAGCTAAAAAGAGGTGTGGAAACCATGTCTGATTTTAAAAGAAAGGAGAGAAACAGTGCTGTGCTTTGGAGTAATCTGTTAGTGAATCAAGAATAAGCAATAATTGATTCCCCCAAAGATACTATTCTTTTAGGTATTTCTAACTTGTTTGCTGTTCAGAGACCAGAACTGGACTACTGACTTCTAGGTGCAGTCTTTGGGGGAGGTAAATGCCTCTGGGAAAAGGCAGCACACCTCAGGTGGCTCAGCAAATTTTGTGATAATTGCATGCCCTCTTCCTGCCTCTCCTGGCTGCTGCTATGTCACCTGACATGCATTGTTCCAAGGGCAGGGAAGGCCACCTTCAAAAGATACCTTGGCAATACTTTCAGAGGTCCTTATACTAATGAGGCTTCATTAAATTGGAATAGGGAGGACAGAGCTTTCTTGGTCTAATCAGAAGGGTGTTTGTTGAAGAGGGTGCATTGCTTTTTCAGAGCTATAATTCTGTGTAGAGCAGTAACTCTTGGAGGAGAGCAGCGCTCTGTTGGCCTGGAGTATATGCTGGCCTTTTCCCATTGAATGTGAGCTTAGATGCCATGCAGGAGGTCTGACTTGAGAGCACAGGGCAGATGTACAGATTAACTGGCTTGGCTTTCTTCACGTGGAGTATTTTTTTATTCCATGGTCTAATTGTTGCTGAAGGTATTCTAGCAGGTAAGTGAAAGTATCCTTATTTTGTTCTGCATGGTGGAAGTTTGCTGAACAAAGCATTGGCTCCTTATCCGTGGAATACATGAGAAATCTATAGGCTGTGCTGCAGGCATAGTGGGTTAGATTCATTCCTCTCTCTCCCCTTCCAAATGAAGCAAGAAACAAAAGGGGTAGACACAGAGTTTATTGTAGCAGCAGCTCCAATACACATGACACTTTAAATGTCATCTTGAAATGACATTTCAAGGCAGGGTGTATGCAGACAAAGAATTTTTCTTTGAGAGAGACTAAAGAGAAAAATCCAAATTTTAAAGATAGCCCTTTTGTGAAGTATATATGAACATAGTAGTGACATGGAACTAAGGAAAAACCCTCTTTTTACTAGAATAGCTACCAGGTTTATTGACAAATCCACATATTCCCTCTCATAATGCATGTACTGTTTTGCCTGAGTAATTGAAAATGTGAGTTGAGGCTGTTTGAGTCGTGTGATTCTCTTGTCAGTGCTGGTGTATTGGTTTAATCTCAGAAGTACTTAAGGATCTGAAGGTCCTGCCTTCTCCAGTAATAGGAGTGCTAACCCAGATGTCCTTTTTGTCCTCACAAGGTACAAAAGAGTAAAATACCCGCCTCTGCACTTCTCAGATCTCTTTGAGATTACCCAGCAGTTTTGAATTTCCTTGGGAGACTTGGCCAAATAAAAAATCTAATTCCCCTTCAGTCTGCATATTCATTTAACTGAAGAAGCTGTGACTGAATGGGGTTTTCCTCAGAATTAAAAGTATTCCTGTTGTCAGGTGTAAAAAGCCATTAATTTTGGCAAATTTGTTTTTACCTAAGAGCTTCAGATGTGTAATGTATAGCAGGATACAAGTGTTGAAATGTATTTCCATGTGTTTTTTTATTAATTGTTTTTATTTTACTGGTTGATTTGTTTTTCCAGGGTGTTTTTTGGTTGGTTGGATTTTTGTTTCTTGGTGTGTTTACCATTGGAGGCCTTGCAGGTTAAAACTATAATAGGTTGGTGAAATATGTGCTCTGGTGGGCCTTCATTAAAAGTAAGGGTTCAGCTTTGTGCTTTCTGTGTTTCCCAGCTGTGCTTTGTGTGTTTGTGTACAAGGTTGTTTTTGCTGTGACAGTGCCTCATAGGCTGTGGGTGAATCCCTCAGTCCTCAGGTATGAGTAGTGTCACATCCTGCAGCTTTAATTGCTGTGCTGTGTCCTGTCAGATCATTATACCTGAGGTTTTTGCAGGTTGTTTTACATTCCTTCTTATAAGTGTGTGTTTGCCTGCCGGCTGGCTGTCAGGATTGCTGTGCCTCTCCAGGTGGCTGAAGAAGCATTTGAGTGATTTATCCTAGCTGTCTAGTACAGGCTGCTGTCTTGGAGACTTTCTGAAAAGTGGTGGGGGTGTAGGAAGACTGGCCCTCTTGAAGAATTTTTGAAACAAATCCTCCAGATGCTATGTCCTCTGGGGCTGTCTTGAAAGAAAAAACTAAAATTAATTGTAAGCTAGGCAGTCTTCACATTTGAAACATCAGACAGTGAGTGAAAAGTAGTGGTCTCTCTCTAATATAGCTCCTTTTAGTCTTTCTTCTGCGTAGAAGATTGCCTTTTCTGCTCCTGTTACCTTGAGAACTGTGAATACTTAGTAAGATTCCTAAGTGCTAGAACATGTAAAAGCTTTCTTTGTTTCTAACTTTCCCTCCTCCCTCTCCAGATGTTGTAGGTGTTTGGCTCAACACTTTTTCTTGCTTTGTCTGTTTTTTTTTTTTTTTAGACCAAGGTGCTCCTGATCAACCAGATCTTTCAGAAATTTTTTAAAAAGAAACCTTGGTGGGTAAAAGATGTGCCATGGAATGGTAGCATCAAAGAGCAACACAGGATCATCTCTTGCCTTGACTGGCCATGGGTTATTTCATCTGCTAGTTATCTTTGGTTCCTTTATCTTGGAAGTACAGTCCACAGGTAAGTGAAACCTTTATATATGCTACAGGGAGGGGGAGGTTTATAAGTTTTGAAGTGCCTGTATATTTTTAGGTGAAGACTGGTGAAGGTTGATGTATTTGTACATCTTCTAGTAGTCGCAGGAGAAATTCCATCACTACTTGTTGAGCAGGGTGTGAAGTGTCTGAACTGAATGAGTCTTGCATATTAATAAATAAGTGCTTCTCCTTCATCCTGTAGTTTTGATTCCCATGGGTTTTTTCCCCTCCATTCTTATCTTTTCACTGCATCTGGGAACACTTGGGGCATCTTGAGAGCATGTTTTTATTGGGTGAGATTCTCATGTAGACAGTGTTATCTGCGTGCCCTGTAGAAATTGCTCATGTGAAGGGGTAGAAGCAGAGATTGTGTCCCGCTCTTTTGCACAGCTGAAGAATCTCTTTGGTGTTTCCTTGTATGCTATCTTCTGACACCTTAACACCTGCTATCTGTGCCCCTCTACTGGATCTTCTTTTCAGCTTAAGTTTCCCCTCTCCCCACATCTCTTGGTGTTTCTCGGATGGATGAGTGTTGTTAATTGTGTAAACAGCAGTGGAATGGAATGATATGAAAAATGTCATCAGAGATGTGAGATCTGCCTTTAGAAATGAGTGGAAGAAGGAAATATACTGGATACTCAGAAGGTAGTATGTGATGTGAAGTATTGTGTTTGATTACCCAGTATACCCTGAAATAAGCTTTTTTTTCTCAGACCAGCCATGATCTAGTTTTTGTCTGTCTCCTATGTCTGGTCATAGGAGGTGGGAGATGGAAGGAGGAACTTTGTTTGCTCTTGGAAGAACTTTGAAGGAGTTAATCCCAAATAGACAGATTTGACTTGAGCAGCTGTTGTAATGTAGAGCATTAGCTTGCCTATGTAAAGAAAACCTCAGTTCTTGACATAACTCTATAAAGTCCTATTTATTTGGCATATCATGGCACCTGAGAATGTCATGTGACCAACATTCCTCAGCATCAGTGTGGTAGAGAAGAATAAACATTAACTACCAGATGCACTCAAAGTTGAGGTGATCCTGTATGGAAAAGTCTGCTGGTGCTGAAAAGTTCTAGAGGAGGAGCTGATTTCCTTTTACTATTCCTGGCTCTTTGAGTTGGAAGGAAGAGACTCCTGAAATCAGATATCTCATGTTTATATGTCTTCCTGACCTGATCTTGGCCTTGTAGGTAATGAGGGGGCAGGGAAGACACCCTTGAAAGCATGACAAATTGTCATGAATAGTTAGTGACAGTGGGAAAGGGACAAGATCTTTTTGGATCTGGGCTATCCATGTTTTTTTTTTTCCAACCTTGCTTTTGTTGTTGATACTGTCACTGCCTCATTTCAGATAAGCCTGTCAGATATGCCTCCCAGCCTGGGGCACCATTGCCATCTGAAACTAGGCACTGCAGCACCTTCAAATGAGACTGCAATCAGTATGCAAATGCCTTGTGCTGCACGGGCTGCTGGATGGGGAAAAGCTGCCACAATACTGGCAATCCTTTTTAATATAATTTTTGAGACATCCAGTCACATTACAAAAGCACTAGTTAGGCATGCCAGAAGACCCAGGAGTGATTCTGCATTGTGTTTTCCTTTCTGTGTTCTTTTTGCTTCAGGATCTGAAACCAGTTGTGGTGAACTGATCAAGGCAGATCATCAGCTAAATAGGATTATAGTGGCTAGGCAGGAAGCATTTCCTGCAGGGGAAATGGGAAAAGAGAGGGGAGCCAGGATCATAGAGGGCAAGACATGCAGGGGAAGAAGTCCTGGGAAAGGGCTTGCTGAGGAGCGCTTCCATGTATGGTTTTTCTGAGACTGGGATGTAGCAACCCAAAAGCCAATTGCTGGGAGGGATGAGGGTGCTCAGTGATGTGTCATGGGCCCAGGGAGCTGCACCTGCAGCACTGTGCAGCCATGAGCAACATTAATGAGTAAATCAGCTGAGGAGCAGAGAGCCAGATGGAGAAACAAAGTACTGGTGAGGCACTTGGAAAATCATCTTTCCCTCATCTTTGTCCCCCAACCACCTCACCATCCTCACTTTATTTCTTTGCATAGCAAAGTCATTCAGAGCAAGCAGAGCAAAACTATGTTAACATGAAGCAAGAGACTGTATTAAGTCTCATGGTGGTAATGCTTATCTTGAATGTGGAGTCAGTGTGACAAGCTCAAAATTGTTACAAAAGCTAAGAAGGTTCTCATAAAAAGACAAGGATGGAGACAATGCCTGGCTCAGCCCTGAGTGAGAAAGCAGAGCTTCTGATTCATATGTATAAAACCATGTGAGGTATATTGTATTGCAATAATTTTGCTGCTTAGAAATTCTATTGCTTAAGGTCCAGGAAGTTTAGAGATATATTCATGATCTGGGCAGGAAGATGTTCTCTTTTCCATGTGGTTAATGCAGAGAGCAGGCTCATTTTCAGTCAGCAAGCATCTGCTCTGTCCTCTGGTAATAAATGATTTTATTTATGCATGGATTTTTAAGAAAAATCCTCAGCACTTTGTCTCAAGCAATCTATCCAAATATCCTCGAGTGCCATGAGATGAATATAAGTTGCTTAGTCACGAAGCATACTGCAGAATTTGGGGAAACTGTTCCCTAACCACTGCACGTATTTTAACACAAAACAAATGCAGTGTTTGGTAATGGGCAAGCAGTGAAGCTGTGTCAGAAGAGGAGGATTTATTGAAACTTGAGTGCTGCTCAGAAATATTCTTTGAGCTTTATCGCTGTTGTAGCATTTTTCCTAATCTGGCAAGTTCTCCAAGATTAGTTGCGGGAAATAATGAAGGAATGAGCAGGCAAGGAGACTTGGAAAGGTCCTCAATAATACTGAGGCCTAGTTCTTCATCTGTCTTTTCTGTTTCTTTGAGGGTTCAACTGGAATGTAGCTAAGAGCCAGGATGCTTAGTAGATAGAGGTAGGGCATTTTTGAAGCATTGGAGAGGAGCAATGACAACCTTTTTATCTGCATTTCCACAGATAATGCTTCACCATCTTTTCTTTGTTGCTGTGAGTTTTGTAATTTTTCCCTATCTCCCTCCCATCTCTGTCCCTTAAGGCGTTGTGTTTATATCACATTCACAATGGTCCTCCTGCCTGACCAGGCTATTTTTGGAAGAATGACAGTGGATCAGATTAAGTTGTTAATTAAATTTTAATGTGTAGTCTGTAAAATACTCTGAAAACTTCCTATGATTTATGTTCCAAATGTGTATTCATGACTGGCTCTGTCAGAAACCTAACAAAACAGGTTGGGCCTTTCATTATTGGTAACAGCATCACCAGATCCTGGGAAAAGCAAGTAAATGTGTTGGTAAAAGTATTAAACATTCTGAATTTAGCAAATATCAATACTCATAAAGGAGAGAGTTTAAATATTAACCTTTAAAAATTAATAGTAATGCAGGTGAATCTTAAGTCCATTTAGATTTAGACGCAGTCTGATTTTTGTTGACTGCACGTGGAAAATGCTATAAAGTTAGCTCTTTAATTTTTAGGATTGCCATTAAAGTGATAAATTGAGCTTGAATAAACTCAAACGACTTCATTCCTGTGTGTTGTTTCTGACGCAAATGCAGCCAATCTGCTGCTTGCTGTTCTGAGGTCTTTTCAGTGCCAAGGTTATTCTGCACAGAAGCTCTTGGATACCACTGGTATTTGTTTGCATTGCACAGAGCAGCTTGTTAGAGCGCACTCCCCTCATTGAGCAGATTCAGACTTGTTCCTATTCTCTGGGAGTCTCTGCGAAGCAGAGGTTTCCTTTGTCTCTGATTATGCAGCTGAAATGAAGGGGGTTATACAGCTAGGGAGGAATTCAATGGCCATGAAAACATGGACACTATAGCACTGGATGGCCAGACAGAAATGTGGAAAGTGTCATGCATGAACAGATGATCTTGATTCTAACCTGTATGCTTCATGTAAGTGTGGGTTTGGAGAAATTACATTGTCAGCCCAAAGCAGTATGGCCTTCTTCGTGGAGAGAAGGGGGAGCATTTTCAGGAGCAATTCCTCTTTCCAGTCCCTTTTTAGAACTTAATAAGAGCAGAGGTGTATGGAAGAACATGGTGAGGAGCTGCAGAATAATGGCCAGGCTGCAAAGGGGGCTAGGAAGCAGATGCAGATAGGCTCAGAATTAGACTATTCATTTAATGACAATAATATTCACACTAACACACACTGACCCAGGCAGTGTAACTTAAGTAAATGCCTTGAAGAGAGTAACAAGGATCTTAAAAAGCCACATAACTTGTTTAATTTTAACAAGTTCTAGTGGCTGAAGATTGAATTAAAGCTTTGTGATGTTTAGCTAACTGCTGGCTTAAACCATGATAGCATAATAATAATAATCCTGAATTTTCCTTTTGTCTGTCCTAGGTTGGCCAAGCAAATCCAAAGGACCTGCATGTAAGTAAACTTACATTCACCTGTGCTATGAGAAATGAGTGTGATATTTTACTGCTTAATTTAAGTGTCTCTGAGCTAGGATTCCCCTTATACTTTTTGTTGTGTTGGATAGGCTTGAGATTCATCTCTATGCCCCATTTTCATTTTTGACCCTTGGATTTGGGAATGATGTTTGAGAGGGGAGATTAGCTTCACATCTTTCACTGTGCATTGGAAGGGATCCTTGTGCCTTCTACAGCATTTAACTTCAAGTGACTAAAGAAAACAACAAATCAGAACATGTCATTAAATGCAGAGATGTGCTGCTTGTGAGGGTTTTGAGACGCTGACAGTATTGAGAGGACAGGGAAGACAGGCTGAGGTAAAAAAATCTTTCAGTTCCTTTAATCAAGGAAAGTGAACATCTCAGCGTGATTCTTGATATATTCCATTGGATACTCCTGCTTTTCATTTCATGTACTCAGAAAAAGTCTAAAGTCTTTCCAGTGGCTGTGTTATGGATGCATGCACCTTTGGAAGGAGTTGGGAAGCATATTTGGTTTCCTTATCTCTTCTAAATATATTAAATAAAGTTTTCTGTACATTTTTGTCAACCTCTAAAATATGATTTCTTTAGTCTGAACTTCCCCCTCCTCTGAGAAAAACAAAAACAAAAAATACCCCACAGGAAGAAAATCTGAGAGGAATATATTAATGAAGAAGAATTTAAAGGTGTGGGAGGGGAATTTTGCCACCTACCAAATTTTGATCTTCAGAAAGAGGGAGTTAAGAGAATCCTGATGAGATCATCTGAAACTTCTCTTTTTTATTCAATGCATAAATATTACTTCTGGCAAGAAAACTGATTATCGCACACGCAGTATTAAGGGGCTTTCAATTCTTGGCTATGGTTTTTCTGCTAGCAGAAAATCAGCTGTTTTAGGAAAAACCTCAGGAGTTGTCTGGTCCAATTCATCATAGCTTCTTAGGTTAGAATGCAAAAGATAGAAACTGGTAGGAGTTTCATTGTAGAGGGAAGCAGGAGGGGGGCTAAGTGTCATTTGTTCTTCAGGAGAAACTAGTTGTGAACTTGAAGTCCAGGTTCTGACTCATCACCGTCCTGGTGTACTTGAGGACTGCTGCCCACTAGGCTGAAGATACAGATTTCTCTGTCTCTTCCTATTTTCACTCAGTCCTTTCCTTTTTATTTGCTAGAGTCAATCATTTGGGAAGAGTTTGGGTTTTTCCCTAGTATTACAGGAAAAGTCCTGACAGTGGGATAGAAGAAAATTTGCTTGTTTATCACCCTGTCCCAGTTCCTTTCCTGCTTCTGTCCCTTTTGAATCCTACACTGGTTCCCAGTGTAGCTGAGGAACTATTTTGTTAGAATATGTGGAATGTTTTCTATCTATGCAACCCATGTCTGCCATTGCTTCTCCAGCCCTTATGTTTAACCAAAGTACCACAAGTAGTTACCACTCCCTGTTCATGCTGGCAGCTATTGCAATTCTGCAATGGGGATGGCAGAGCAGGAAGTACATTAGCTGTGGATCTGTGGCAAACTTCAGTCTGGGCTGTTGCTACAAGTACTGCTGGGATAGCTGGTGTGTGGTGTGTAAAGCTGTGGATATGACCTCAGCATGCTGACATGGGTGATAAGGAAGAAACAAGTTGTAGGGCAAGGCAGGAAACTGTAGATTGTTGAGTCTTCAGTTTTTGTGGCAGAATCTGTCAAGGCTCTGCTAAACCTGGGAATCTGTGTCTAGATGAGGACTGCTAAAACTCTGCTGATAACAAGCTGCCAGTAGTCAGGAGTGAAGATGGTACTAAAGGCCCCTGAACAGCAAGCTCAGAAATGTTCTAACCTTGTGAAAGTAATTGGAACAGGATTATGGCATTGTCACCAGAGGTTGTACCTGCTTATCTGAGTGTGCTGGTCTGCATATAAAAACACAATTTCCTTTTAATGAACTGAAACCTCTGGGGAGCGTTCATCTTCCCCTGAAAACAGGAATTGCCAAGGCTCTGCTTCTGCAGTGTTGCATTGGAGTTGGAGGACTGCTTCCAGATGTTAAAAGGATTTAAATAACCCCTTAGGTGTGGGGCGACATAGATGAGTTACTGGATATGCTAGATGGATTGGGCTGGAGTGGGCCTGTTGCTAGACTGTTAAAGAATAAAATGAGCTTTTGGCCCAGCCTAGTACAGTGATCCTTTTATTATGGAACGGGGAGGGGAACTTTTGGATTTCTTGTACTGAGAAGACTGCCTAATCTCAAGAGGTTGTTGGGTTGCTCCTTCATTGCTTGTGTATTTTGTATGGCTGGTGCTGGATGGAGATGCCTCCTGTGTTCCTTCTCTATGGGTCCAGTGCTGTGAATACAAAAATAAGTGTGTTTATCCACCTGGCATAGTAAGAAGCATTTCAACGGGAGCAAAAGCCAAAGAATTGAACAGTAGGGTAACAAAAGAGCATCTTGAAATCCTGTGGACTCAGCATTTTAGGTCTAGCCAGTCATTTTAATTTAACAGCGAAAATATTTCTTGTTGGAGAGCAAAAAACCACCATTGCTGCTGCTTTTGAGATATGTATTTTTCTTTGTCAGTAAAGGGAAAAATATGTCCTACTTGAAAAATGTTGCCTTGCTGTACAGTGAGATAAGCACCTCTGGTGGATGTTGTCTTGAGTTTTCAGCCCACAGACAGGGAAGAAACATGGTAAGCTTTGACACATGCAGAGTCATAATTAGAAAGTTAAATGCTGCTGCTGCATTTCAGGCTAGAAAGAACATTTTCTGTGTCCTGAGAAAGAGACCAACATGGTGTGGAAAGAATTTTGTGTCTGACATATCCTTAGACACTCATAAAGATGTCCAAAAAGAGAGTAAAAGTTTTTTGTGCTCTTACCAATGTTGTAAGACAAGTGACGATTTCTAGCGAAGTGGTAGAAGAGATTGAATGTGAATGAGGATCAGTAGAGAATAAGATTCTAGGAAGGAGAGGAGGGGGACAGGAGCGCAGCAAAACAGGAGGGTGTCTCTTTCCAGAGGTGGAGTTGTGAAAAAGATCCTAGTGGTTTATAAGGCAAATTAGTGGCTTGGTGGTTAAGTAGTGCAAATCCTAAAAGAAGGTAGTGTGTTATTTATGCAGGTAGATTAGAACAGTTGAGAATAGTGTGGCCTTGGGAGGGAGAACACTAATAGAAAAATATGAGTGTTTATTTTTTAAGGTTTAGGTAAGAGTGTCTTAATCCAGGAGGATGCCTCTATAGCATCTGGGTTTTGAAGCTTTTCTGTAGGCAACATGACTGACTTGTGAGACACTGACAGAGAGTTTAAGAATTTAAAGGTTACAGCTGGGTGTGCCCTCCAGGGACTGAAGCTTCAGCACAGAAATCTGAGGTAGAAGCAGATCAGGGTGAAGATGCCAATTACTGGAGCACTGGCTGTGCCTGTCTATAAGTGCTCTAACATCATGGATGGTGATCTGGGTGGTGAGAAATTGTGAAATACCATATAGTAGTTTTCTGTGAAAGATGAGCTAGGGAGGCATTTCAAGTGTTGCCATGGTTAGAGTACTATTTGACGTTCTCAAAGTTCTGCTTTTCTTAGTTTGTGTTTACTTTAATAGTTAAAAGCTGCTTTGCTCTTCCCCCTATCCTGCATTTGTTTGGCTGCTTCACCCCTGTAGAGGAACCCTTTTTGTAGAGAAGATAAACCTATTAAAGCTGCCTAAACCTAGATCCTTGTCAACACTCCTTGGCAATGGCAATCCCTTCCAGGTGGGGTCTGTATGTCACTGTAAATGTGGAATGAAATTATATTAGAATGGGTAAGCAACTTCTAGTGCTGCCTTTATTCTGGACTACCAGCATACTGGAGATTTAACCTCCAGGAGACTTAGCTGATGCTGCAGAGGCCTTTAGGAATGTGCTTCTGATGTGTCATACAAAACTCACAGCTATTGATATATCTCTGTCATGGAGGAGAGAAATGTGGATTTCTAACAGTTTTCTTGTATCCATTCCTCTTGTAACTTCAGAGCAGCTATCTTTGAAACTCAGAGCCCTGGGGTTGCCCTTGCTGTGTAACCTGTCTCTAGTGGTTCAAGTTTTCGGCCTGCTGGTATGCTTTTTGAAAAGGACCCATACAGTACAAGTTGTGCTAAGCCATGTTTTGTGCTGTAGCACATCTTCTCTTTTTCACAGGCAAAGTGTGTAAAGTATCTGTAATGCTCTGTATTATCCTAAAGCTAGCACTTCCCTTTGGTCACTGGTTTTGCTTTGCAAAAATAACAGTTGAATGTGCCTGGAGAACAACCTTCAGGTTTCATTGTAAACACTTTTTTGGTGTAAATAAATTGGGTTGTAAGGTACTAAGAAAAGGTAAAAGCTTTATCATTTGCCTGCTTGTGTTCAGCTGTCACTATTCTCTCAAATGAGGAAATTACTATTTTTTCATATGCAAGCTGAGAAATTTGAATATAATCAAAAGCTGCAATGAGTATGACTTTAAGAGCAAGTCTTAGTGAAACCCATGAAGGTGACGAGTTTGTTTTTTTTTACACTTTTAGTGTTTTAGTCCTCCACTTATTTGCCTTTCTCAGCAAACTAGTCTTGCTGCAAATGTTACTGCCATTAGCCCAAAGCAGGGTTGACCTTTGGGCCTTCTCACTTTGAATCTCTTTATTTGTATTTACTTCTCAAATATTATCTCAAATGTTATCTTCAAGTTGTCAGTTCATTCTTTGATGGTGACTGTTTCTTCCATGGCATTTAGTAAGCTGGACTCCACTTTTGGAATGGTTGAGGGGAGACGTACAGAGCTGGGAGAGCTGAGCAATCTGTTGGTATAGGACCCTTGTAAGTTTTTGTCACTGGAGCATAGTGAAACACAGAGGCAGATCCCAGGACTGGCAGGAGGCCCTGTTAGTGCACCTGTGCTGTATGGGAGAGGAGGTGTGTGCAGTGGTGGCCTGATGGCTGTCTGCTGGTGTAAAGCCATGCCTCTGCTGGCCAAACACACTGGAAGTGCAGTGTGGGGCTCTGCTGAAAGAGGTTAGCTCCTGTGGGAAGTTCTGCCTCCTCTTAGCACCCTGGAGAACTGACTGCCTCTGGGCACATGCCTCTAGCTGTGGAGACTGCTCAGGGCTGGAGCACCTTTTCAGAGAAACTGGATTTTTTTGTTTGTTTGTTTTATTGGGTTTTGGTTTGGGTTTTTTGAGGATTGTTTGTTTGGGCTTTTGTTGTATATTTTTCCCGTCAGTATTGGCTTGGTCATGTTTGGTCCCACTTTATCTATCGAGGTCTTTGCAGTCATGAGCTGATCCTATGTATGAGTTGAGGCCTTGGGCAGGCAGTGGTATGACTGCATGGGGGAAAAGGAACATTGCAGCCTGTCATCTGAGACACAGGTAGGGCTGCTTTTAGCATCCTTGGTTCTTGCTGTTAGCAAAACAAAAAGGGATTGGTTTAAGCTGCTAATTAGGGTTGTTGTGAAGAGATTCATTCTCTGACTACAGTCAAGGCCAGCAAATTCATAGCTATTTTACTGCATATCTCTGGCCAGTTTTCTGAGGCAGGTCAGTAGTATTTCATGCTTGGCTGCATTGGCTGCCATGGAGGGATTTGAGGGGATGAAAATTAATGTCTGTTCTACATCCTCTGACAGCAGGAAAGCATCTTATCATTAAGTCTCTTTCCATCCACTCAACTCTTGACTTAATTAGTTGCTTCAGATGGAGGGAATTTTTATTCTGACATTTGTTAGTAGCACCAAGGGAGGATGCCTGCAGAATCTGAGCTTTTGTGGTTTTATTTCTAAAAAGCTGCCACTGAACCCAGAGTTTCAAAGCTGCTTGCCAGCATGCACTGTGCACAAATGAAACCAAACACATCTCTCTTTCCAGAGTGGTCTGTCACTTTTCTTCTTTCTGTGGCAGTAGAGGCTGGTCTCCTCATCAAATGTAGATACTTCTCTATAGATAAGAGTTAAAACACCTAAGCAGGAGTGGTGTGAGGGGCTCTTACATAGACTCATAGGATATGCTGAGTTGGAAGGGATTCATCAGGAACATTAAGTCCAACTCCTGGCCCTGCGCAGAACACACCAAGAATCACACCATGTGCCTGAGAGCGTTGTCCAAATACTTCTTGAACTCTGTCAAGCTGGTGCTGTGACCACTTCACTGGTCAGCCTGTTCCAGTTCCCAGCCACTCTCTTGAAGAACATTCTCCTGGTATCCAACCTAAACCTCCCCTGACACAACTTCATGTCATTTTCTCAAGCCCTGTCACTGGTCATGAGAGTGACAAGATTGGCACCTGTGCCTCCATTTCCCCTCCTGAGGATGCTGAAGACCACAAGGAGGTCTCCCCTCAGTTTCCTGCAGGCTGAACAGACCAAGTGACCTCAGCTGCTCCTCACGTGGCTTCCCCTCCAGACCCTTCATCATCCTTGTGGCCCTCCTTTGGACACTCTCTAATAGCTTAATACCTTTTTTATATTGTGGTGCCCAAAATTGTCCTCAGCACTTGAAGTGAGGCCACAGCAGTGCAGAGCAGAGTGGGACAATCACCTGCTTTGACCAGCTTTGACTGTGGGGTTAGGGTAGCTTCACCCACAGTCATGGTGAAGTGGCAATTGCTGTAAAAGCAGCAGTGTTTGTGAATGGCAAATGTTTCAGTCTGTAGTTTGCTTTTCCAGTTAACCTGTATTCCACTTGGTGTGAAACTTAGCTTGATTAACTTGATTTAAATTCTCAGGCATTGTGGTGATGATCTCTTTTTTCACATAGTGGGAGATGGTAGGAAATGGTAAGTTACAGGAAACACTTTCGCAGTAAATCCTGTAGTATTTGCAACAGAATCATTACTTGAAGTTGATTTGCCCTGACTGGTATCAGAGGTAACGAAAACTGAATTGAAAACAAAACTAAAAAGCCCTCTGGTAACCATCTGTCAGTTGTTAAATATCAAGTGATGGCAAGATGAAACTTGTGGTGCCTGGTGTGATCTCCAATCTCATCACAGCAAATAGTTCCAGTTGCTTTTGCTGTCCCTTTGGAGTAGCTTTCTCCATGGGAGGAGTTTCTTCCCAAGGCTGAGCTGGTTCCCCGGGTGGAAGTATAGATGTACTTATGTTGATTAGTTTCTTTGAGCCGTGCTCTCCTACACTGGTATGTGCTGTGCCCAATTTAATGACCAGCTGTAATGATTTTTACTGTTGTGCAGTTGTTTAGCAGTAGCAAGAGAGCAGTCGGGGACCTTTTGCTTTGTCTTGTTTCGAGCCTTCCCCGAGCCCATCTTTGTCCTGGCATGTGTGTTCAGAGCCCACAAGGCTGCAGCACACGGCTGCTGCCCCCCGGCCTGCATGCATGAATTCATCAGCTTGATCTTTGCACCCCTGCTCCTCGGGAGGCTCGGGCGGCAGCTGCAGCTCCTGTCAAGCATGATGCCGGCCAGGGAGCTTTGGGGAGGAGAGTTACAAAAGGCTCAGTTTAAATCATCTGTGTAAGGGCACAGCAGAGGCTCTGTCACTCAGGCCCCATGCTTGTCCTCTGGTGCTATGGTTGTAATGACATTAGCATTTCAAAAAGGGGATTATCACAACCCCCAGGTTCTGAGGGGGAGAGTATTTTGGCTGTAACTTGAAAAGCTGCTTTCTGGTTACCTCTGTCAATTTTTCCCCCTCCTTTCCCCGTAGATCCTGAAGGGTTGATGAAGACATGCCGTGTTAAAAGTGGGTTGTTGTTGCAAGGAAGCTGGTTGTTTATTGGCCTAAATGTGGGCTGGCAGATGTGAAGTTGTTTTTGATAGCTTTCTTTTTTACTGATTTGGAATGACTGCCTGAGAATTTCCTGATGGAAAAGTTAAAGGATCTGTGTTGTGATCATAGCTGTTTGCTAGAGAATTATTCTGTAGTCATGCTTACAGGAAGAAGTTACATTACACTAGTCTGTCTTGTGTATTTCAACCAAAGGAAATGGGCAGCACGTGCATCCTATTCATTGTCTGCCTTCCACTCATCTTGTGGTATAAAAAAACCCTTTCGGGGCACAGGATTTCGGGGTGATTCCTTGAGAAGTGATTGTATTTTTATAAGGTCTCGTTTAGCAACGAAAATTAGTCTGTGAAACTTAACTTCTGACTCTTGAAATTCTGTTGTATTACCCTCACCTCTAATCAATATTCAGCTGATCGTTTTTCATTATGTTCACTTTCCCTTTTTGATGTTACTTGTGCTGGAAACTTGCATTAAGGCTCTAAATATGTTGGACTGTGGTGGAAAATCCATGTGATTGTTACTTCCTCTCCAGTTCCCTTAGCTATAGAAATGACAGGTCGGGCCAGACAGATTGCTTGACTGGTCCCTGGGGAAGAGAACAAAGGAAATTGCCTTCTTTGCTTGCCAGAGTGAGGCAGGACTACTTTGTACAATCTGACCAAACGTGTGGGCCCTAAAATTATTAGCTGATCCACAGTGTCCAAAACAGAAACCCCTTACTGTGACTGAGCACAGTTGGAGGGCGTGCAGCAGGAAATACTGGTGGTTGCATGGAGCTCTGTCTGGAGCAGTACTGCTAGTGGTGCTGTGTGTATTATACTGTTGAATAGGCAGGGAAAGGTATGTATTGAAGAGACATTATTATATATGTAAGCTGAAGTGTTTCACAGGCCTTAGTCTGTGTGTGTGCCCATTCTCTTGCATGCCCACATAGGATGTAGTTCACCAAGTGGCTCTGCAAAGCAGTGCTGAGGTGTCCTGGGTGGCCCTTGCTCTGGGTGCCACTGGGAGCAGGCCTTTTCCCATGACTCATGGCTCCTGCACAGCTGTGGCTCTTCCTGAGGGAGATGGCAGGCCTGAGCCATAGATAAGCTGTCCCTCTGGGCACCAGGGAGGAGCAGAAGGAGTTTCCTCTGTAAACACAGTACAGGGTATTTGGTGTGCTGAGAAAAGGAGTCATTAACTCACCTGTGTGAAAACAGGAACTTGGAAGGCCTTCCAGTACTGTGGTGGCTGTTGACAATGTGTGTGTGCTTATTCAGTGTATTTTGAGCTTTGCCCATCTCCAGGTGTGTCTAATCTACTTATTTCCATTAAGGGCACTTGCTTCAACAAGGATGGAGTTTCTTAAACATTAGGTGTTCAGTTGAACCTGCACAGAAAAAGGGAGAGCTTCTGGGTGCCCTGTGCTGTACAGAAAGCTGTGGTTGTTCTGTCTTGTCCTCTCCTTTTTCCTATTTCTGCAGATGCACCAGCTCACACAGCTATGCAAACTGACCAGCTGTCTCCTTGGGAAGTTAGTCACTGAGTTTCTGTGCAACCAGCTCTAATTGTACAGGCTTTTGAATTTACAGTTCAGCTTAGCTCCTATGCATCTACGTGTCTCTGGTCTTGGGATGTGTAAGTTTCTGCATCCTCTTTTCAAAACTCATTTTGTGGTAGTGATGATAGAAATGAAATATTTGGTATCATGGTGGAAGTAGGCTTCAGGAAAAGTAAAACTGGTGATCTGAATACTGTGAACTAAAAACCTAAGAACTAAAGAATGCAAGAAGCAACAGCCTTGTTTCTGAGAGGCTGAAGTTTTACGTTTACTGTGGGGAAAACCCTCTTATAATTTTCAATTTCAGGGCAATTACTGTTTTAAGGCTTGCAAAAGAAAGATAAGGACAGCAAAAACCAGAAAGAATAAGCACTGGTCATAATATTTTGTGAGTTAAGACCATTTATAATTATTATGGAGTAAGAGGAGGGGAAAAAAGCATGAAGGAGAAAGTAGTTTTATTTCCCTTGCTCCCTGTTTGGATTAATGAACTTAATTATTTGGAAATAGCTAGTAGCAAACTTGTGGTTTTTTTCTAAATGTACTTCTTACAAGACTGCAAATTTTAAAAGAAGAGGCAATTCAGTAAAAATAATTGAAGACATAAGACCTTAACCACTATATCCCTCATTGCAAGTGCTTTGTGTCAGTTGTTGAGAACTGAATTAATTTGCCTCTGATGTATTGAGAGGGGAGAAACCAGGGAAATATATGATGCAATCCTAAATGTAGGGAAGCAAGTGAGAAAACTGATTTTCAAATAGATCCTTATAATTATAAAGTTGTTTTTTCTTTTGTTCCTGTCAGCAAAAAAAAGAGACAAATATGGAAAGAAAATGGCTATATGAAGTAATGGGATTCTGTGTAACAAGCAGCAAGAGTGCATGAGAAGGAAGAAAGGAGATGGGGCAGAGTGCCAGGAAAGGGTCTTAGTACAATAAATAAACCATGTGTCAGAAATTTCTCACTTCCTGATGGTATAGTTTAGATTCTACTAAATAGTTTGTTCTTTTGTCAGTTTGAACATGTCTTTATAAAGTCATATAGCAGCTAAGCAAGTAAATAGCAGAGAAAAACAGCATTGCATCTTCTTTAAATTAGGAAGATACCTGGTGGGCTAGCTCTGGTGTCAGGTACATTACCATCAAATGAAATTTTCCAAAGTGCTCGTCATGTCCCACTGGTAATCAGTTGGGAGAAGATGTCTCAAATCATCCAAATGCTGCTGAAAATTTTGCCCAGTATGCTTAACAATCTGAAAGAGTGATTTAGTATTCTGCTGCTTAAATTTGTAGGCAGTTTATGAAGTTGAACGGCAGAATTCTCCTGACAACTGAGTAACATGAGGTTACTCTTAATAGAGCAACTGAGTAACATTTGAAAATCCATGAACAGACACTGAAGCTGGCTTTCTCCAAAGGTTGCTTGACCAACCATAAGCAGACTGAGGAAGCATTTGAAAGAAGGCTTAAATCCATTTCCTTAAAATTTGCAGTGATGGCAGTCTGTTCTGTTGTTTCAGGAAGGCAGTGTAGTACTGTATGCCTTTTCCACTTGGTGTCTATGTATCCCCAGACAATATTATCTGCACCTATTGCAAAACCATCCTTGCTGTTTCTCTCAGCCACTGCAGCCCTGGAGATCTCCTTTACTGCAGTATGGCCCTGTCTGTGCAGGCATTTTGCACTTCTAGGCAGAAACTCGCTAGGGTCTTGTTGCTCAAGAGGCTTTCCATGTCAAGTTCCCATTGCCATGAAACTTGCTTTTGACCATTTTTACTGAGGAGAGCAAGTCACTTGATATGTCTAAATTTTCTATCTTCAGCCACGTGACCTCCTCTCTGGAGGACTGCTCTCTCATGAACTGCTATGGAAAAACTACTTTTCTGGGAGCTTTTTGCAGAGTCTACACTGGAAATCTGTTGCAAATAGATGTACTAGACTGGGATTAGAAGTTTCCAAGCAGTGGTTTTGGAACACATAACATTAGCCCATGTAGTTTTGCCTGCCACATGATGACAGCTTCTTACTTTCAAACTGCTCTACTTGTATTAAAATAAAGCTTTGAATGTTTCTTTGCTTTTCAGTGCAAGCAACTTCTGTAATTGGCAGAGGTATGTGCCCTTGAATAAGAAGGCATGTGGTCACAAACTGCCACTGTAACAGAGGAATGCTCTTGTTGGAGATGTTCTACTCACTGGGGTGACTTACATTGTGATGAGGCAGTTAAAAAGACTAGTAAGAGGTAACTTCAAAAAGCACAGCTATTGAGAGGAGAACACAGGTGCAGTTGGAATCTAGGCCTGGTGGTGCGGTTGTTGGAGGATAGTGTGGGATCATTGCCTTACCAGAGCAGCGGAAGAGATACTGTGATTTTGTTTCTGTTTATGCTGTGAGCTAAAGAGTAAATGTCAACTGTCTGGTTGTCTCTTCTCCCCTGAGAATGAGTGACAGTGACAGCTTTGATGTGCTATAACTAGGTTGCTGTGATTTGTGTTTAAGGTTTTACGTTTGGATGCTTGTGGGGGCAGGGCTATGAAAGTAGAACATGGAATTTGATATAAACAAACAACTCCACCCTACTTTCTGATAAAGCCATACAGACTGGGAGGAAAAATGAGGGAGAAAAAGGTCCAGTGTCATAATCCAGGACTTTTCCCAGTGCCTGGGAGACTTCTGCTTTCTTTGTCCTCAGGCAAGATACCAACAAAAGCATTGAGAAGTCTCTCTGTCTTTCAAGGAACACTCTACTTTTTCAGACATTATATACTCTTCATATTTTTTGGGAAATCACTGACTTCTGGTGGGAGTTGATGCAGTATAATGGTGTTTAGCCACAAAATAGCCTTTCCACGATTGCAGCAGTAGATTAAGAACTGAGAATCTATTTTAAGGTTTGTTGCTGGGTGACTATGAGAGAACGAAAATGTATATCTTGACAGTGCTAATTCTTGAACATGTATTTTAGAAATAGTGACTTGGAAGTGCCTGGATCCTTGGTAAAAAGAACTATGTAATCCAGAGATTTTGGAAAAGGGCATTTCCTACATTGGTACTAATATATCCCTTGTGAGATTTTAGAAGGCTCTTGTGTGCATGCACAGAAGGAAGTTGGTATTAGCTGGAGGATGTGTTGTCAAATTCCCTTTGAGTGTTCCAATCAGTAAGTAGTGATTTGGGAGGACACAAGAATTTATACGTTTAGATGGGACTATTAAGTATTTCATTAATACCCTGATGATAGATTATTTATGAGGAAGTCCATTTGGGAAGTAGGTACTTTTAACACTTCTCCCTTCTTTCCCAAACTTGAGCTACTTTCAACAGAGGCTAAGCTGTCTCTTAGAAATGTTGTCATCTGTTCTCCATGTCAGCTGCCAGAATGAAGCTGTTTTTGTGAGTAGCATCCTCAATACTAAGTGTGGCTAAAGTAGCCTTTTCTAAGAAGTTAATAGAAAAGGCACGGGTGGACAAGGGGCAGAATAAAGGATGGTGCTGCAGGCTGTCTAATGATGAGTGCTGTGAAACTGGGCATAACAGTCTTCAGTCTTTGATTATAATTGGCAAGAGGAAGAAAGTTCTGACAGAGTCTGTGGGATGTATTTGGTAAGAAAGACTATCTCCTGTGTGCTGAGCAAATTGTATGGAGGTGGAGGAGATTGGAAGAAAGGAAAATTACCAGAAGTTTGAAAGAAGGGGATGTGGCATTTTTATACTGCTTTTTGTCCTGGTGGCTCCCTGCTGCCTGCCTAACATGGTTCTGCAGTGCCTGTTACCTTACTACTAAGACAGTGTGTTTTGTCTTATTTCATTCCCCTAAAAACTTCAAATATAATTTTCCCCAATCGTATGGAGGAGATGGGGAAACAAATGAACAAACCCAGGAAAGGGCTGGGTAAAGGAATTCTGTCTTTAGTATCAGAATGACTTTGTAATACCTGCTGTTGGTCTGTTTGGCTTCCTAGATGGTATGTATTCAAGACCCCATGTGCTCCTAGCAAACTTGGCCCAAGTGCTCAGGTTTGGAGCTCTCAGATTTCTGTTTACATTGTTTCCCTCTAATACTTACTCTTCCTGATTAAATGCATGTGCTGTTCTGTGAAATTTCCTATATTGGTATGAAAAAGAAATCAGTAGCAGAAAAGTAACTGATTGATTTAGTAAATGGATTCCTGGTTTTTCTCTGGAACTGTATTTTACACTCTGGATGTTAATTTATCAGCATCAAATAAGCTTGCTTCCATGCTGTTTTTCGCACTAGTTCTCAGGCATAAGATGTTATTTAAGCATTCTCAAGGAGTCTGCCTACACAGTTGTGAGACTTCCCAAGTGTGTCTCTCTCTGGAGGGCAGCATGTTTGCTATTTTTAGCATGATTTCTTCAAATCTTCCATTTCCTTTGTGTGAGAAACTTTACTAATTGTAAAGAGATTGAACCGTATAGTAAATGGATCTCAAATATGCATGGAAATCTTCGCTCCTCTACCAAGAAACCTATCAGCACTGTCTTGGGCATTTTTGCCAAACCCTCTGGTAGACTGAGCTACTCCAAGCAGCTGCAGAGACATTAGAGTGTAGCCTAACACAGAAATTTTACAGCTCAGAACAGTTGTTGTAGTGACACTGTCTGTGCACTGTTTATTTTCACTGTGTCTGGGGTCTTCGTTTTTGTCTGCTGATGAGCTTTGTCTGGCCATAACTCTTGATGCTTTATTGCCTCTCTACCGAATTACAGTCCAGAGGATGTGAAGAGAGAAATTAAAACATCTGCTGCAAGGAGAAGAACTGCATTAACTAGTGAATATTTAAATGAGGAAGAAATACTTCTTAGTTCAGGAATGTTGAATTAGCATGGGAACTGTTCAGATGTAGACCTAGTGACTAAGAGTGGTCTGAAGTCAATGGCCTGCATGTCTGGCCTAAACTTCAGGTTCCTTTCTGGAAGGGTGCAGGGCTCCTGAAGGCACTGTGCCTTGTCTGCCAGCCTTGTGTGGGAGTCTGGTGCCTCAGAACAGCCTGAACTGAGTCCTCTCTTTGGGCAGTCCTGTGCAGGAAGGGCTTTCTTCAGCTCCCTGAAAAAGTGACTTGGGAAAACGCATGAGGATATGGATTGCCTTATGTGGAGAGATCTTGTGCTTTTCTTGAAAGTGTGACATGACCTGCTTGTGAGCTGCATCCTCACAGAAGTGGGGCTTGCTGTCGGTGCCCAGGGCCTGTATGTGTCTGATGTCCAGACTGATTGGCAGAAGCGTGGTGAGGACTGGGAAGGCATAAGGCAGGTTCAGTGGTTGGTTCTGTAGAGGGAGCGAGCATAACCCTGTGGAGGTGTTAGTTCTGGCCAGGTCTGGAGAGAAGATGCTAGACACGATGGAATCTTGTTCAGGCTCAGGTGTTTATTATATCTTATCTAAGTTACAGTCTCATGAGATGTGAGCTCTGTCTAACAAGGCAAGAAAAATGGCTACTTCTAACTTGTTTTAAGGACTTTTAAACAATAAGCAAAACTAATTAAAACCTGACACTTAAGTTGTTTTTATTTATAACCTAATTAAAGATAACTCAGTGTCCGCAGTGTGGAATTTTATTAACCAATTAGAAAAGATCACCTAAACTCGAGAAAGAGGAAGAAGAAAGTGAAAAAGGACTCAGACAATACCCAAATGCCTTCATGTTGTCCCATGTATATGTATTACTATATTCTATATCTCAAAACCTCAAACTTTAAGTATTTCACCCTGTGACATTACCCACTTCTATACAAACTACACACACACACTCCCAGTGCTATCACTCAGCTTTGGAAGCTGTTCCCATGGCCTCAGGTCAAGGGCAGCACCCTTCTGAAGGTCACCACCTGTCAAAGCAGAAAAGCCTGATATTTTCAGCATCCAGGGTTCCAACATAACCTCTGCCCCATCCCTCTTATGGGTTTGGGGTTTTTTTTGCTAGGCTGAAGGGAGTATTAGATGGGACCATTGATACTGGGGAGGAGCTGGGCTTTGGATACTTGCTTCCTACCATGTATGTTCATGTGATGATGTGGGAGGCAGATCTGGGTCCAGCTGTGTGACAGGGAGGACTCTCCAGGGTGTTCTCAGCATTCCTCTGAGCTCTGGCCCCAGCTCTGAGGAAGGTGGGAACGCTCATGAGATTTTCTCTTTTGTGCACAGCAGAGCACTTCCTGCGGCATTCAGGCATGCTGCAACAGCTTCCTCTACTGCATTCTTCCCTGGGGAGCATCTGAAATACACTTTTCTTTTCTGTGTAGGAACTTGAAACTGCTTTGTTCTTGCATGATTTGAGAAAGATTATGTTTTTAGCCAACAGGCCATAACTTCTCCCATTGTCTTGGTTGCTCTTGATTACTGTTTCCCTTCAAAGCCAGAGTCAGGTGGTGGTTGTGAAATCTGTCTGCTCGATCAGGCTCTGTACATATATGTGCTGTGTTAATCTAGGCAGTGGAACAGATTTTATGCTCTAGGGAATTATGAAACCATAAATAAATAAATCCTTTAAGTAATTATTTTGTGGTTTTGTTTTTGTTTTTTTTTTTTTTAATAATCTGGCTCTCCCACCTGATCCTCTTTTTCAGAGGATCACAGAATTAAGCTATTATAATGACATCTTGCTGCAAAAAATCAGCATTTCATTCTGATAGGTCTCTCTGTGATAAGATGGTTTTGCAGCTCTTGAAATCAAGTTTGAAATGTCCTGCTGGATTTGACAATTTAGACAAAAAGGTGCAAGTAGCAACATAGTGGATACTACTACTAACATAGTAGATGTAATAGTAACTTTAACATTGCAAGAACATGCAAAAACTCTCCTTGCAGTTAAATGCTTTAAAAAAACCAAAATCCTACAACTTAAAGTACCCAACCCAAAGAAAAACAAAACACACCTTGCAAACCCCAGCTAAACACACTATCCCTTTTATGGTGCTAAGTAGTTGAAACAGGAATTAAAACTATTATCTGATGTGAGGGAATGCTGGAGCTGAGCAGGAATTTTCTCAAGCATGTTTGGCAGAAGATGGCTGTGAGGAGGAACACTAAGATTTTAGAAAGTAAGAAACTCAGGAGGGACTTGAAATTTCTCTAGCTTGATTCTGTAAATGCTGTCTGGAATTACACAGGACAACAAATAAAATGGTCTCGTGTTGTTTTGGCTCTTGTGGTAGTCAAGGAAACAGGGTTTGGAGCAGCATCTAAAAATCAGCTGAATTGTCTAGGAGGACCTGGCCTGTAACAGTCTCTCCTTTTCAATAAGGTACTGTCCTAGACCTCCAGGTCTGGTTGGCAGGAAATTATAATAGTATCCATCAGACTTGGCCTCCTGAAGTCAAGAGTGGTCCAGGTAAAATGCGGTCACTGGGGTGCGATTCCTGCTGCTTTATGGAACCAAAATTCAATTGGACAATTTCGCACTGTTGTTATCGCCCTGCAACCGCCGCACTGCAACGCATACGATGCACCGGAAAGCAAACGATGCAACGCAACTAATGCAATGCAGCGCAACTAATGCAATAGTACATTGCCCTGCAAACTACTCCTGCTGATTTAGCAGGAACTGCTCTGACAGAACTAGTGATACTCTATAGATAAGATGTAGCTGAAGGAAACCACTTGAGAATACTGAGCAAATAAGAGCCTCAGAACAATAAATGAAACTTAATGAAATGTCACAAATAATATAAACCAAAACCAGCTGGCATGCAAGAAGCAGAAGAAGAGAGAGTAGCACTCCAAGATCTAGTGGAAAGTGTCCCTGCCCATGGCAGGGGGTTAGGAACTAGGTGATCTTCAGGGACCCTTTCAACTGAAACCTTCTCATGAAAAACAACCCCATAATAAAGCATTGGGAGAATCTGTTTTGTTTTGTGGCTTTAAATTGGCTTTTAAATTGTTACAGAACAAAGAACCTCTCTAGGTTACCAGGGAATATAAGAAAGAAGCAAAGAATATGTAGTCCTGTATTTCTTATTGCTTAAAAGCAGCGAATTGCAGAGAAACAAGGCTGAAGTTTAGTAGTCCTTGAGGAGACCTGATTGCTTTCCTGAGAAATTTGTTTTGGAAATGGTTACACTGTAGGGTTTGGGGTTTTATGTTTTATAATTTCTTTTAATGTCAAATGGATGGAATGGTATTTCATGTTTTCCTTTGTTTTTATCAGGCATGAAGGGCTACAAATGAGTTCTGTCTTGGCAGTTGCTACTTCTGACCTTTTCTTTTGGTTGTTACATGCATTTTCGGATGGATATTTTGCCATGCCTGTTCTTTGGTTGCAGTGGCTATAGTGTCAAAGGAAAAATAGTATTTCAAAGGGTGAGAACTTATATATATCTTCCCTGAACACTTTTCTTGCCAGCTGTGGAAGGAATTAGTTTTTTGAACAGTTTCCCAATCCTGGCTTGTTTGAGTTCAGTTATGTTTACCCTGTGGGTGTTTGGGATGAGAAGCTACAAAGACAGAAAGGAAGAATTCATGTTTGCTGCTACATATGCTTTTGACAATTCCTATTTCATATCCATTGATTTGCTTAGAGTTGTTGGTAGGGACTGGGAAAATGGAGATGAAAAAACAAACACTTTGAAATAAGTACATCTGTACAGCAAGACAGTCTTCTCAAAGAAGGTGACTGATAATCTGAATTTTCTATAATCTGCATTTGTATACATAATACTAAGTTGCTATTTTCTTCCCATGTACCATCTGATCCCCAGCAGACTCTGAGTCAATGGAATGTGGAATGTCTATGACTTTGCCTGTTCTGCCAGATCTGATCATGTCTTCTGTGATCGGTAAATTAAAGTAGCAGCAGCATCCCAGCAGACCTTGACACCTCTTGCTAGCCATGCTCCAGTCACAAAGCAAACTTACTGGTAGTTTCACTGGATTTCCTCCCTTCTTGCCAAAAAATACTCTCTAATTACTTGTATTGCCAGTAAATGGAGATTGCACACTGAGTAGGTGTTAAGTTTCAGTGCAGATTATGTAGGCTCTGACACCACCTTCCCTGCTATCACCTCCCTAGCTCTTAAATTGCCCCAACACTGTTCAAGTGTTAGGCAATTTAGAGAGGTGTGTCATAGCTAGCTCATCTCAATAGAAGAAACTTGTACTTTTCTTTGAAGATGAGTTCTTCAGCTTCACTCTTAGAACTTTTGAATTATTAGAGTTTGGATTGAATCTGTATCAGCTGATCTGTTCAAGAAGGTGAAGCTCAGACTGACTGAACTTGCTGAAGTGGGAGTCTGTAGGACTGGGGTCTCTGGGAAAGGTATGTTTGCCATGTGCAGTCCTTCTGTCACTATGTAGTCTGACACGCCTCCCACTTTGAACAGCATGACTTGATGAGTGTTCAGGTGGGTCTGGGGTTTTTCTTTTTTCTGTTGTGCTGGACTCTGTAGAGAAGTTGTTTGTGATGCTGAACTTCTCTAAAGCTGGCAGGAAAGATGACTTAATACTTATGGCTAAACTAACCACATCTATAGTGAAAATACGACTGTGCTTAAGAGAGGCTTTCCAGTGAGACAAGGATAATAAGTCTTTGCCATTCTGCCCAGTCAGTGATAAATTATCTGAGTGCTTGTTTTCACAAGTCCCGTGATACAGATGAGTCATTCTTAAAGGATAAACAGATCTGCCTAGGTATTAGATTCTGTTATGTTCAGTGGTCCTGAGCAGAGACATAAGCCAGAAGAGAAATACCATGGCAGAAGGAAAAAGTACTCTCCTGTGTGTGTTGGTGTATCAGATTGGGGTTTCAGGATCGCTGTCCTTTCCCACCTTCCTCTAGCAAATCTGTCAGTAGATAAATTGCAGAAGAAAACTTCAGTAACCCAGGAGTCTGAACTTCCCAGTTTGGTTTCCACACAGATGAAGGTGGAACAACATTTAGCACACAGCGCTGTCCTGTGCACAAACCATTACTAGATCGGCCTTGGCCCAACTTCCAAATCAGTGCATTTTGGATAGGCTGAGTCAGAGGCAACAGCTGCTGCTGCTGAAAGGATGAAAAATGAATCAGTTGCAAAAGGTTCATTAGTGAACGAAGGCAGCCTACCAGGGCAGAGCTTTAAAGTGACTTGGCTAGCATATCTGAACTCAAAAATTATTACATCAGATTCCCATGTCCCCTTGGACTTTAGGGCTGCCTCACGAGCAGACTTATGACTGTGCAATGATCTTTGTCTGGTCTCAGAATAAACCATAACAGAACTGGGGTTAGAAGGTGGGCATGGGCTGGCCTCTGGGGTAAGGGGAAGCCAGCTGTTGTGGTGGTTGATGGTGTCTGTCTGAGCTCCACCTTATGGTGGACAGGGAGCAATGGACTCCTACTGCAATGGACTCACTACAAGCAAGTGATACTTGTCATCCTGAGCTTGAGCGGTCATGCTGGACTCCACATCAGGGACATACTTTGGGAAACTCCCATAGCAAGAACTTCTAAGGACTTACTGAAAAAAAGAACCTGATTGCTGTACTAGGCTGAAGTGGAGTGGAAGTTTTGGAGTCATATGGAAATGACTCCAACAAGCAAGTTAAGTTTCCTGAGGCACTGCTAAGTTGAAGGCCTTGTGTCACTTGCTGGTAGAGACAAGTTTTACTCTGCTGTGTCTTTAAGGTATGTTTCCCTGGTGTCCTCACCTAGTGTGAATAGAGGGACTGTATTCATTTCAGTCAGGTCTTCACAGAGCAGTCACCTGTGTCCTATCAAAACCTGGTGTCCTAAATCAGCATGAATATCATGTTATGCTGAACAGCATAGTTATGATTTTTCCTGTACTGTCTCATTGTTCTTGCTGAAGCGTGAGATGTTTTTCATTACACCAGAGCCCCACAGTGTGTCAGGCATTTATTCTGAAGAAAAACATCTTAGGGTATTGCTATATCCAAACTGAAAACCCACTTAGGAACAGACAAGGAAACAGTGAGGTCTATGTGCAGGTTACCCCTGAACTGAGACCAATTTTTAGTAAGTTTTGAGAAACAGGTAAACAGGGACAAGGTGATAAATCAAAGCTGTATGAAGTAAGTTCCTGCACAGCTGTTTTTTGTTTTGTTTTGTTGTTTTTTTGGTTTTTTTTTTGTAAGACTATCAAATTATTTTGACAATTCTTATTATTTTTAAATAATCTCCTCTTCGTTGCAATTTTAAATAAATTTAGAACTGGAAGAGCCTACACTTATGAGCCCACAAGGCTACTGGGTTTTGGGTTCAAATGCAGAATCTGGAACCCTTTGATTATACAAGGTGTTGTTACAGCATTGCTTAATTTCCTTCTTGGTATGTATGAAAATAATTATAGGGTGATTGGTAGAAGGCACGAGGAGGCTAGAAGCAGCCTTAGAAAACAAAAGCAAATGAAACGTGGCCACTTGGAAAACTTCACTGCCCATAGGTGAGAGCAGGTTTCTGTATTAAGTTAGCTTTTCTGCAGCCACTGTACTGCTGACTCCAGCTGCAGCCCAGATGCAAATTGTTTATACTGTCCTGGCAGTATGGGATGTTGTAAAGTGCTGGTCAGCTGCTCTTCATCTTTACAGGATATAAGTAAGCTTCATGAACTTCCACATACATCGCCAATAACTTTAATTTACTTGCGTGTGTGTGCAGCAATAAGATAACTTTATCAGATGATCTCAAAAGTACTTCTGCAGTTGTTCCCTGTTTGCTTCTTCCTCCTTATTAATGTTTCCAGAATTAATTTATCATCCTGGCTTTGTTTAGAAGCACCAGGTTTTTGTATTACGATTTGGTGTGTTATCCTGATGTCCAGAATGCCTGGCATGGATGAGAGCCCTGCTGCAGCCAGCCCTGTTAACGCAGAGCCAACTCTGAAAAACTTGGCAGCGTTAGTCTTGGAGCCTGCCAGGCTGAATCACTCAGGATAGTATCTGAGGGGACCACATTTAGGTGGGCTTATTACTGGGAAAATTATACAGTTGTCACAGTGAGTAGCACTCTTCTAGGGAGGCAGATGTGCTGCTGGAGTGCAGTTGTGTTTGGTTGCTACTTTCCATCACAGAAATCTTCCTTTCACAGGCGTGGTTTTTGTTAGACCTGGAATTTGTATCTTGGTTTTCCAACTGCCTAGCATACAGTAGTTGTCCTGTTTTGGAGAGGGAAAGGAACTTGAAAAGTAGAGCATTTATTTTTCTGCCAAAATATCAGTGACACTGAAGTTCTCTAACTGAGGCAAGGCTTTCTAAGGGGCAGAGAGGCATTTTATATACAGACAATCTCTAGCACTGTAGAAGCACCAGTGGCAGCTTCATATAGCCTAAGCATTTTGACTCTTGTAGAACGTAAATATAATTTGCATTTTAGAGTAAGCTTTGATGCTAATGGTTTTCTTTTTAGGAGTTAGATAAACTACTGGGGGTAAAAAATCATATTTCTAATAGAAAGACAGACAAGACCCATAATTAATGTTGCACTAGCAGGCTTCCTCCATGGTTGGCTAATCACAGCTGAGTGTTAATAAGCATAGTTTTTTTAAATACTGTTGTAACATGTTAATTAAGATAATTCGCCTCCATGTGTCTCTTGAGTTACCAGATGGCGACTGCATTGGTGGAAGGCTGCAATTAGACTCTTTTCTTTCTTGCTTTTTCTTCCCCTGCCCTAAGGGAAAAAAAAAGAAGGAAAAAAAATGCAGCTTTACTGTGTATGGGATGGCTGTAAGGGGTGCCTGTTACTGTACACATTTTAAGTGCTTGTGTCTAATTATATAAATGCACAGCTATATGATTATATATACAAATCTCTTTGCTTTGGTTTTTCTCATTTACCCACATTATGACATAAAAAAAAATAAGCCTCCTCTTCAGAGAATGCCCTTGCTGGGGAAACTGTAATTTCCCTGTGAAGACTCCAGTCCTGTCAGTTTGGTCTTCTGTCTTTGACTTCAGAATAAGCAGCATCTGAAACCAGTAAAGACAGAGAGCTTATTTTTCAGTGGACTTTGGCCTCTGCTTAATACACAGAACCCAAAAGAGGGTTATGTTTTGCGGTGTGTTTTTAGGAAGGCTTAAAATATTTTAGGGGCAGGGTCAGTGAGAAGTGTGTGCACTCACAATGGAGGCTTTTTATTGAATTCTGCCTCCTGTAAGTTAAATATAAAGAGGTCCTTTAGCCTCAGCTGTTGTGACTAGGCCCCAGCAGCAGCTGCTGTATTGGGTTTGCCCCTTGGGAAATGACCCATCTGCTCACGTGCTAGAGAAAGCCAGAGTGCTGAAAAGGAGAAGATTCAAAATCTGTTCTCCTGCTTCCAATCTCCATTTCTTCCCCAGAAATTACAGACCAGTGGAAAAGCTGGGCATCTGGTAATCGGCATTTTGAGGAGTGAATCCTGTCTCCGGCTAGAAGCACACCAAGCTGTCAACTGCTGCCAGCTGGCAGAGGATGGCTTCAGTCTGGGTCCCTTTTCACATGTTCTGTCTGCAGCTACTGTGTTTGTATAGTTAAAATACACAGGTTAGTACAGTGGTGGGCAGTAAACAAAAAAACCCCACTAATACCTTGAGCTACCTGAAAGGGGAGCAAAGCATGTTTCACCTCCACCAGGAGAGGCCCACTTGTCCTCTAGGGAAAAAGCTTTCTAATGACTGCAGCATACATTTGTGTTGGGATTTCATTGTGTGGGCTAAAAAATGCTCTGAAGATGCTGGGAGAAGGGAAAATCTCAAATACTATTCCCAGACCAGGTCATTGTGCTTCTTGGAGTCAGCCTGCCAAAAGAAACCTTGGTCCAAAGCATGTGGCTCTTTGTGTTCAGCACTGACCTGCTGTTAGAAGCAGTGATGTTTGTCCCTGAAATACTTGATGAGCCATTTCCTAGCCTAATATTAATCCAGGCTCTCTGCCTGGGAAGGACAGTGCAGAGGGTGCATAGTGGGAAGCTGCTGTGCTGAAAGCTTTTGAGTGCATCCAGGCAAACAAGGTTAGTTGGAAACCTGAAGGTATTTAGCACTCAGAAATGGAGTTGGCGCTCTTGCTGGAAAATGTGGGTGGGGGTGACTGCTTTTCTATCTACCACTAAAGCACATCTCCTTGTCATTGCTTTCTCAACAGGAAGGAAGGTGTGGGTGGGGAGTGGCAGTGCTGTTGATCAAAACTTATCAAGGTGCTTTTTCTCTCCAGACCAGCTGCCTAGGCAGTGTTTCTTTCTTTGGTAAAATATGGTGTTTAGTTGACATAGCTAGTCCAAAAGGGGTATGAAATGGTAACAGACTTGCTTCTTACTGAAAGTGAACTGCTGCTGAGGGAGGGGCTGCTAAAAGTGCCTTCTGCTGTTTATAGGCTGGTTTGTGTGTACAAGGGAAGAGAGGAAAAACAAGGATGTTGCCTCTCTGGATTTCAGACTGAAAGCGAAGCTGGCTAGTCATCTTCCTCCATCATCTCCCTCTCTGCAGAAAGCTCCTGGAGCCAAACACCAGTTCTGTCTCAGGCAGAAGGGAACCTTGTGTGACTGAAGGCCTGGTTTAAGAAGAAAAATTCCTTACTGAAAAACAAGCTTGTGGATCTTTTGTTTAGTAGTCACCCTGTTTTTCCTATTCCCCCAGAGAATGACACAGCAGGAGATTTGGGTTAGAGAGACATGACAGGTAGCTGTGTGTTCTTTGAATAAAACAGGTCTATATAGACTTTTTAATCTTTTTTCTTCTCAAGGCAGGAAACCACCTTTAGCCTAGACTCTGCAGAGCATAGGGGATAAAGCTGTCAAAAGAAAAGCAGTTAACTTTGCCAGTCAATTTCCTGTCCGATAGTTCCAAATGGTTTATGAAATAAGTGCTTGTTGTTGAAAATGGCACATATGCCAGCTGCATGTTGCCTTTAGTTTTGGTGCTACTTTTCATGTTTTTTTCTCTTCAGTAGGTGCATAGTGGGGTTTGAGTTCATCATATGCTAGGTAAGGATCTGTCCTACCTTAGCAGATGTGAAAGTGTTTGAGACAATGTCTTCTCTGGGAGGGAAAGCTACACTGGAAAACAAACAAACAAAAACGCCAGACCCCAACAAACACGCCAAAACAAAACCAAAAAGGACCCAAACCAAACAAATTTAATTAAAGTTACTTGCAATGTATTCTGTTAGGGGTAACCTAAGGCACTGGAGTCTGTCTGCAGCACTGGGAGGCTGCTGCGTTCCTCTGTTGCTGCTCAGGAAGCTGCTATGTCAGCTCGGTGCTGTGGTTGACTACCCTGCTGTGTGGCTAAGGACAGCACCGATGCTGGGATCTGGTTGGATCACATTCATGCTTCTCTGAATACTGGTGACAGAAGTTGGGAGTATATCCAAAAACTGGGCAAAGGGAAGAGTAAATTCTTTTCTTACTGGCTAACTAAACAACCAGGAGATTAGCAGAGAGGTCAAGGTAAAGCCCTGCTGGCAAGAACTGAAATTCTGCAAGGAGAGAAAGAGTGTCTCTTCTCCTATTAGTAAACATGGCCAGAGTTCTTGTTAGGAAGCAATTGAATGCATTTGCTAAGGCCAGACCAACGTTCAGTGTCATCCCTGAGTGGGATCTGTGGGTAGCACTCCGCTAGAATTGCCAGACCCTATAGAAGCTGAAGTGAGCATTCTTGCTGCTCCCTGGCTTGCACTTCTAGCCTGCTCACTGCATCAGGCTGTCACATTTTTATTGTGAAAAAGCATTGTGTTGCCAGGAGGAAGCCCTGTGTATGAATTTGCATGCAAATAGCAATTGATAAAAACCCCACTATTGCTGCAAGCCTGTTCAGGGCAGTAACTGGAAAAGAACAGTGAATCTGGCTCTGTTGTTTTCAGCATGGTGTTAAACCTGGACCTCAGGTCTGAGATGCTGAAAATGCACAGCTTCTGCAGAAGGCTTCAGAAGGAATTGGTATTTCAGACCACCCATTTAGCTGTGACAAGACCCAGACTAAAGATGGGAGTAGAGAAGGAGGTTCACTCCCCTAAAGTTTGGGGCTGTTTGCAAGGTCCTTGCTAGAAATTAGTAATAGCTTTTGCAGTTCCCTCAGCTATACTGAATTACCACAAATTATCAAAGTTGAAAATGGAAGTCTCTGTAGCAGGGACAAGTAACTGGAAGATGGGGATGTCTTGTGTTTATTTTGGGTCCTTTTCTAGATATGCTGTTTTTAAGGCTGGTAGCAAGTTCTGTCTGAAAGAATAAATGTGACAATGTTTTGGAGAACTGGAGTCTTGGAAAGAGTTCTCCTTGCTGCATCGAATGTGCTAAAGGACATGTAAGAAAGTGAACAGGAAATGACTGTGACCAGAAGGAAACCTTCAAATGTGATAGGAGATATGAGAAGAGACAAAAAGGTGTCAGGCCTAGAGGTAAGCCAATCTTTTCTGAGCTATTCCACAGAAATCCTACTGTAGGGCAGTCAAAGTAGTACAAGAAAGTTAGGATGAGGCTTCAGGGGGAAACAGCATTAAAGGAATGACAAGGCCTCTAGCAGTGGGACAGTTTAACTGGGTACCTCATGTGTTCTGCTTCACAGAGATGTTTGCTCACCAGGTAAGACCTGCTGACATGAGACATCATAACAAGTTTAACCAGACTAGCCAGGGGAATATTTATCTTGGTTAGGAGGGTGGTTTGTGTTTGTAGGTTGTTTTTCTTTTGTGAGTCTTGGTAGTATCTGTTAAATGGAGTAGGTGAAGAGAATGGAGAGAAGTACTGAGCTTAGCATTTTCCATTTCTAGTTTCCACATCACACAAAAATTGTGGTATGTTTAAAAGGCCGGGAGGTTAACAGTATCCAAGCAGGGTACATTCTCAGGGCATCCAGCAGAGCAGTTGTAAACACAAATGGCTTCCAAAGTACTTCAGCATAGAGCTGTAAGGCTCCTCTGCCACTGCTCTGAGGATAGTCAAACCTGCTAGAGCAGGTGTACTGCACTGACTTGTGTAGTCAACCTGAGGCTGAGTCCAGCTTCCTCTTGAAGTTGCTGGGATTTGGGCTGGACTCATGTAAAGAGCCACTTCATTTTGTCAGAACGGTTCCTGTCCTAGTTTTAGTGACCTTTGTACCCTGCTGTGGAGACAAAGAACTATTACTTTTCAGTACAAAACATCCTATCATTAAGCAATGCTATACACAGTTGTCTGTCCATGTAAGGTGAGCAGTGCCGTGGCTTGTTCTCCCTCAATTACAAACTTACAGTTATGCATTCTAGAAGATCATGATTAGAAGGGTTTTTTTTTTGGTTTGCTTGCTTGATTGGTGGGGGGGGGTTGATTTGGGTTTTTGTTTGTTCATTTGTAGTTTTTGTTTACTTGTTTGTTTGGGTTTTGTTTTTCTCATAAGAATGCGTTTTTTAAGGAAGATTGGGTTTTCATCTCTGTGTAGTCAGGCTGCCCAGTAAAACAGGTTAGTGACTGAAAAACAGTTCCTTTGCTTGGTGCAGAAAAGAGGGGGTATAAGACCCCCCTGTAGAGTCCATGAAGCTTACTGATTGAAAAAAATATGCAGTGCCAAGCAAATAAGACCTCTCTATAGTCTGTGTGGTGTGCTTGTGCAAAGAAGGTTAATGCTGAGGAGCTTTTATAATTCCATGACAATTATCCAGTCAGATTGAACTATGATTTAATCTTTGTATGTGTGAGTGGAGTGTATTGTTCTTTGTCCTTGCCACAACAGGCTCATCCTGCTTGAGCTTTGTAAATCTTCTGCTTATCTGTGAATTTCACTCTCAGTGATCAAGGCTCAACTGTGCTCCTGTAGTTTACTTTCTGAGCACTTAAACCCCTCACTTCTGTGTCAGCACACAACAGACTTCTGTGTCAGCACACAACAGACTACATGCTTCCATCTGTGGCATTATATATGACCGTGGCTCAGGTTTGTGTCTTTGTTACATTATGCTAGAAATGCTTTGAGTTCTGCATCAGGTTGGCATTCAGGACCAGTGCTCAGCTTCGGCTCAGCCAGGACATGAAAGAACCATTTTATCCTTTGGTGATTAGATTAATCAATTTGGCCAACTGACATCTCTTACTGTCTCTAAAAGAAGCTGCATTCCAGCTTCTCACAGCTGTCTGTGAATGTGGTGGAAGAGGAAGGAAGTGAGGCTTGCTACTTGAAGGAGATGGGAAAGGGAACTGGTAAAGTACAGTGTGATGTTGCTGCAACAAAAAAGAGGTTCCTTAGTGTTGTGGTTATTGTCAAGCTGGTAACAGCTATTCAAAGAACATCAGAGCAGTTAACCCTCCTTGAAGGAGGGCAGTATTTTTTCATGTGACCAAAACAGAAAAATATGGTGCTTATAGGTGATTTGGTGGGATGCTGGGTGAAGATACCTACTGGCTTAGTAATTTTTCATTTGCATATTAAAAAATTGTCTGTATATTAAATACCTGGTGGTTTGGAATGGCATTTGCCAAAGTTTCAGTGCATAACTTAATTTCTGCCTGACAATCTGGAAATGACAATTTCTTTACCTCTGAATGGAGTTCAGTGATGTTCTAAATCTTTGAACTTCTATTTTGTTCCTGTTTTCCAGCAGTGTATGCTGGCAGAGAACCAGTTCTCTCAGGAGATGTTATAAGCTTCAGTACCTCCTAGAAACAGGGCCTTTGGGAGTATTTGCTCCCTTTGTACAAAGTGGAGAAATGCTTAAAACCTATTTCTGTGCACCCTGAAAGCTTCATCAATCAAGATCCTGGCAATAACTCTGCAAGCCTAAAATGTCAGTAACCCCTTAGGAAGCTGGTAACTTCTGTAACTTGGCTCTCTTACTCTTCCCTCCCTGGCATGAACATTTGTCTTAGGATGTCTCACAAGCCCTGGGATACTTCCAAAAACATGTTTCAGGGAGAGAGGTGATGAAATTCTTGCATGTATCTTTCTGTTCCCAGTACTGAACCGTCCTGACACAGACATGCTCCAGAACAGTAATAAACAGTTCACACAGCCAGCTCTTCCCATTCACCTGCACGATAGCCAGGAGTGGGCTGCTCTGGGTGTGCTTTCTGGCAGCAGTTGGTACCCAGCTTTTTTCACCCCTGAAGTGTCAGTGATTTATTCTGTGGACAGCAATAAATGGGATGCTCTGCCTGGTTCCGTATTGCTGTGAACACATCAGTTCTGCAAACCTGGGGCATAAGCTTCGCTGCTGAGGACATAAAGGGTTGTGCAGAATCAGACTTGTACTATTCCTTCTATTAGCCCCAGTTTGGAGTGCAAATATGGAAGCAATTGAAGAAACCCATTATGGAGAGCGTGAAAGCTGAGGGCAGCGAAAGCTTAGGAAACAGGTTGCTGTCCCAGGCATACTGGATGCCTCTCTTCTGCTGGACTGGGCCCTGGTTTGCAAAGGTGCTGCATTCTGTCAGATGCCAGGGAGAGAGAGCTGGTCCATTAGGGAGCAGAGGTATTTGACTGTCTCAGTTTTTCAGGTACCACCAGTCCATCATCTTATCCACCCAAGTCTTGCCTTCAGCAATTTTCAATGCCATCAACTGCAGCCCAAAGCTGCAGGCTCTGAGAAGCTTCGTTCCCCCTGAGGCCGCCTTGCAAAGGACAGTCCAGGATCAGTTCAGTCATATTGACGGTGGGGAGCGTTGATGTTCTGGCTGCCTAATCCAGACCTTTGTTATCTATTTCCCAGCACATACGCAGTGTTCTTCTGTCACAGTGAAGGTGACATTTTAAAATACTTGTGCACTCCTGGATGCTGTGATGACAAATGACGGTCGGTGGTAGAGGGAAGAGGAGGTGGCTTATTCTGCAATCCTTCCCCTGTGAATAGGACCAGTCAGGCATAACTGCCTGAACACACTTATCAGCTGCTCTCCCCTTTCCTGTCCAAGTGGTGTGTGGAGGTGAGGAGGAATCCAGTTTGCAGTTGCATAGCTGTGCATCTCCTGAAAACCTTACCTGAGAAGGCCAAATCATGGTTCTGCGGGTGCCTGCTGTGGTGGTGTTTCCAAGCCTTTGAGAGTGTTACTGCAGTGTAAATCAGTGGCTGTTTCTTGTTGGCTGGCTGATGTTTGTACCTAACTGACAAACCTCATCAGTGTAGGTGGCACTTTATGTTACAAGGAGAACCAACAGTGAGCTGCTTCTGTGTGCAAAAGGGTTCCTAGTGCAGTGGCCAGGCTTTCACATGGGTGTAGCTCAGGAGAAAAGGGAACCGTGGGACTGAGCTCTTTGCTGCAGCCAGCAGAAAGATGCTGTTGATTCCCAAGCAACTCCAGGCACTTGCTATGGTATAAAAAGGTGTAGGCAAGTTATCCTGTCTGCTCTTGAGTTTTGACAACAGCTGTGGTGGCACTGGCGTTTACCTACAGCTCTCCACCAGTGCCAGGAGAGGTACATGATAAACTGCTAAAAATATCTCTGCTGCTCAAATGGTTTTGCAATTGAGCAAAAAATCCTCTCCTGGACTGCATTTGTTGATGTGCTTGAATGTGAAATGTGCCCCTGAGATGTTGCACAGGCTCACAGTGAAAGGAAGTTTAGCCTCATAAGGTGCAGGATTAAAACACTGGTTACAAAATTAATGCAGAACAAAAAGATAAAAAGCACAGCAGAGGTAACAGTTAAAACTCACGAGGCATTGGACAGTGACTTCTCTGAAGCTTATTTAAGAATAGATCTCCTCAAGAAGAAAGTCCTCTTGAAAAGCTGCTGCTTAGACTCCTGTTAACCTTTTCTGAAGAAGTAAATTGAATTGCAGTTATAATGCTGGCAGAACTCATACCAGAGCATTTTTTCCTTCAGTCAGCACATCATCTCAGGGTTTATTGACATTTACAAGCACTACATGTGCTGCATTCTCACATGTGTTTAGGTTCAAGAGTCGTTTGCACTAAGGCAATGTGGTAAATTTTTCCACAGTGAATGAATCTCAGGTTTTCTTTTGTTTCTTAAATCTTGCTCAAAATCCAATTACTTGAACTTTTCCCAGCTGTTTGTTGCTGTTTGTCCCACAGTAAATGGATCACTTAGAGGTAGAACATGAGACTGTGTGCTCTGGGGTTTAAGGACAGGCCTGGGTCACCATGCTCTGATGGAACACCCTGGGTGGGTTGACTGATTTTCCATACCCCAAAATGTCTTAAGAGGGATCTATGATGTACTTTCTTTTATAAAGTCTGGAAAGCTGATGTGAATTTTAAGTGAAAAATCTGGATTTCTTCATCTTCCAGCTGGGCAGATACATGTTGTCAGCGGAAGTTATTGGGGCTGTTCTGCAGGGTCATTGTGACCTGCCAGACGAGAGGAAGTTCTGAGAAGACAAATATACTGTTTTCAGTGCAGTTTCCTCAATTTTGATTTGTTGTTTTTATTTGAAAGGCTATTGAAAATTCTGCAAGAAAACTTCTGGCATGTGCCAGATACCACATGTCCCTATACCCACTAGTCAGGGTAATGGAGGTGCAAAAAGGAATGTGAAGCACCTTCAATGCTCCAGAGTTCACATAGGTAAACAGAGGGTTTTTTTAGAAATGTTTTCATAATACACTGCATTTTTAAAAAAAGTAGACTAGAATATTTGATCCTAGAAGTTCTCTGGAGATGATCAAGTCCCACCTTTGATGGAACACCACCATGTAACTAAACCATAGCACTAAGTGCTGTGTCCAGTTGTTTCTTGAACACTTCTGGGGATGGTGACTCTACCATCCCCTGTGCAACTTGTTTTGACACCTGACCACCCTTTTAGTGAAGATGTTCTTCCTACTGCAACAAAGCTCTGTTTCCAATCTTGTTGGTGGTGTATCTATGTAAAATAGTCAAATTCTGTGTGCTTTTATAGGCTTCTAGGGTGCCTTATGACAGGGCAGGTCTGCACCTTGACACTGTGTACCCATAGTACAGAGGGGGTTTTGCATTTCTTATTCCTTTCAGTGGGTTTCACGCTCTTCCCCAGCCAGACTAATAGGAAAGGCTGGTTGTTAGGTTCACCCCAGTCTCTAGGGAAACAGCTATGGGGAAAAGATAGCAGTAAAGATTTTCTGGGCCTCTCTCATGTGAAATCTGTGTTGTGTCACTGTTCAAAAATATCACCAGTTTGGTGCCTGCCAGTTGGACTGTACTACTGGGATAACAAGCAGTATTTAACAATCACAGAAACTTTATCAGAGGTGTTCTCTGCCACTGTGTAATGGCCTTTCTTCTCAGATTTAGTAGTTTCCTGATTTAGTGGGCATTTGTAGGTGGAAGTCTGCCTGTGTTTGATATATATTGTGTAATAGGTGTCTTCCTC
Source organism: Aegithalos caudatus (assembly GCA_013389925.1). Taxonomy (NCBI): domain Eukaryota; kingdom Metazoa; phylum Chordata; class Aves; order Passeriformes; family Aegithalidae; genus Aegithalos; species Aegithalos caudatus. The sequence goes on along the minus strand of WEIU01006593.1, from coordinate 151,288 downwards.
AAAGATGTCCTTCATGATACTTGCTTTTTTTCCAGATTGTCCCCAGCCACCACAACCTGAGAATGGAGGTTATAAATGCCACCCTAGCCCCTGCAACAACCCTCTGACTTCAGGCAGTGTCATAGAGTATCTGTGTGTTGAAGGTTACATGCTGAAAGGAGATTATAAATACTTGACCTGCAAGAATGGAGAGTGGAACCCAGCCATGGAAATCAGCTGCAGGCTCAGCCCAGGTGAGTGCTCCCTGACTCTAGAATTGCCCTTGCACTGACTTTTCAGATTATCCTTTAACACTTAGTGTGATGCTGAGGAAGTCCATATGGCTGTCTCTCATTGCTCCAGCAATTTCATAAATGCAGCTCACAATCATGACTCTTTCTTAAAAACATCTCTTCAGTAGGAGCCCATCAGATGCAGACTTAAGAGTCCCTAACAGAAGGAAAAAAGCCATGGATAGGAATATAAAGTAGGCAATTTGTTACTTATGTGGAGTCTCTTGTCTTGAAGCTCTCATCCCAGGAATGCTGGAAGCCCCAACAGTGGCATTTTCCATGCTGTCTGGTTTTCCTTGATGGGTTTGACAGTACATCTCCCTCAGTGAGTCTGTACACGTGTGTGTGTGTGTGTGTGTGTGTGTGTGTGTGTGTAGAGTAGATCTTCCATGCAAACAGGTTGAGTAACTGTTGGTTACCTGTGTCAAAAAGATTGATGGTGCTGCTTTTCACTGTACTGGCAGGAAAGGACATTGATGACAAATGATTTCTGCTTCTCTCCAAATAGAAGTGGACAGCTTTTGTTTTGTGTCTCTCCCAGCTGAACAGGAATTCCTCCACCAAAGCAGCAAAGCAAAAAGATTTGCAGGAAAACATTCATCATACAGCTCTTAATTTGCCTGCTAGTCTTCTGGTTTTAACAGTGGGTATATTGGATAAAGGGAGAACTCCCTCTCCTCTTCTAGGTGGGCTTGTTGATGGAACATTACTACTCAGTCATCCTGAGCCAGCAGGATGTACACGTTGGAATTAAGTCTCATAATACATAAAGGAAAATGTGTCAGCTTGATTGGAAAGAAACAGGGAAAAAAAAAAAAGTACCTTCATCAAGCTCTTTGTGGAGCTCACTGCATACCTGTGATCTCTGTAACATCCTGTCCTGTCCCAAAGACACTGTCATTTCAGTGTCTCTGCCATTCCAATAGCCCCTTCCTATGATTTATAAGGAAGGAGCCAGGAGTTTACCTGGCAGAAAATAGATCCTGAAGAGGTTTTTCAATTCAGCTTAAGCTTCCTTTCCACAGTGATTCCCCTTCCCCTTGCTGCACCCAGGCTGGAGACCAAAGCTGTGCTATTGCATTTAGTGTTCCCTGAGTGGCATTCCTGCATGGTGGCACTTGGTCTAGCTGAAGGATTGTGTTGTGATGAGCGGAAATCCCTCAGATTTCTTTAGCATCTTGAAGGGTCAGTGGCATTATCAAAAATATGGTGCCTCAAAGTCTGACACAATGAAAAAGCCATTGCTTTCACAACACAAGCTTTGAATCAACTGTTCAGGGTTAGAGATTGCTGACTCTTAATTAGTAGGTCCCTTTCCAAAGGCTCAAAGAAGGGGAAGGAAGTGGGAGACTCTAGAAAGGCAGTAGGTCTTAAAATGATTGGTTGAGAGTAAGATCCTACCTGCTCCATATAGGAAAATTTAAATCCCTGGCAGTGTTTTGTGCAGCTCTGAGCCTGTCAGCCCCATAGTCTTTTGGTAGTTTATTGTATGAGTTAGTGACATTTTTTGGCATATGAGATGGTAAATGTTCTGGAGTGCACCCTGTATAGTGAGCAGTTTGACAGTATCTTGTACTGATGCTGAAAGTGGAGCATCTCTATTTGCCTGCCCTAGTTCCTATTAGTTCCCTGAGAAATGCTAAAAGTTAAAATCCTTAGTCAACCTATTTGCCATAGGGAAAAATGTGGTAGTCGCTGTTTTTTTCCTGGAGAGAGGTCAAGCTACTTCTGAAAGATTTCAAAGAAACAAGTTCAAAACAATTAAACCAGGTAGGTTTGACCCCAAGAGATGATGCAGAAAATTGCACACTAGATTTCTGTCTTAAATGCCTGTTTTGGGCATAGACTTCAGGCTGTAGGCTTAAAAATAATGATTCTCCTTTTTTTTTTTCTGTTTACCTGTTGCTCTTCTTCTCATCCCTCATTGCATGTGTCCTGAATTCCTCCTGCAATTTGAGCCCTGTGCTCCTGAAGAATGAGATGGATGTAGAAAGAGGAAATGAGGAATTGCATAAATCAAATGTGCAATTCACAGTAGTATTTGCTGATGGGTAGGGGAGGCTTTTTGGATTTCTACCAAAGACACAAATTAGGGACAGAAACAAAAAATACAGACAATTATTTCCTCTAGGGAGGTGAAAGGACTAGTGTAGCCTTCTAGGCACGGTGTGCAGTGCTCAGCAATGCCACTTCCAAGCCATTCTCTCTTCACTCCCAGTTTATTCCTGCACATGTGCTTTAGAAGCCAAATTGGTTTCCATAGAGTCACACAGCAGAGCTGCAGATGGGTAGGAAAGAGTAATGTGAACAGGACACATGTATCTAACACTGAAACCTCAGCACCCTGAAACAACATCCACCTTCCTTCTCTGTCCTCTGGCATATGTTTGTGAGACAGAGAAACTTAATATTTTCTGTGTCTTAATTATAATAAGTGCATAATAATACCCAGCCAGTTGACTTTCACCCCTCTTTGCAAGGCTGTTACATTAGTTGAGAAGAAATGGGGTTTGAACTTTTTCTATTGTTTGGTCTAAAGTCTATTATTGTGCTAGACAATTATTGGCCTTGCTGGTAGCATCATGACATTCTCTAGTTTTTGCTCAGGCAGTTCTATATATAACATGACCCTTACCACCATCTGTCAGTTCCCATGGCCTGCTTGTACTGCTGTACTGTTTGCTCTGTGTTTTTCCAAAGGACCCTTGGTATGTGCCTGTTTTATTTGGGGTTCCCTTTACAGCTGATGGAGAGGTGTCAGGTTGAGCTGCAAACTGAGACAGGTGAAACTTGGGCTCCTTACACACAAGACTCCTGAGTGACAATGTGAATGTTTTTCCTTCTCTATGGCAGTCACTCATTTTACCTTGTATTCCCCTTGGTTTTGTAGAAAAAGATTCTCCTCCAACAATCGGAGTGCCCACGCTGTCCATAGTAGCCTCCACAGCGAGCTCTGTTGCCCTGATTCTGCTGTTAGTTGTACTCTTTGTTTTGCTGCAGCCAAAGCTGAAGTCGTTCCATCACAGCAGGTAAGTGTAGCTGGGGTTTGGAGAGGCTCAGAGGCACCCTGTTTCTTTGTAGTAGAAACCCATTCAGGTAGTTGGGTTAGACTGTTGTTTTGGAGCAACTTAGCTCCTTGCTTCTCTGTTCCTCTTTTCACTGCCTCAGTGACATCTCTGCCCCACACTATTGATCCTGTCCTTTTCTGAAATGGTGGTCAGTGATACTCACCTGCAGTCCCCATTCTTATGTGCCACCCAGGGAGTGGCTTCCTTTGCTTTTGCCATGGTTTTGAATGGAAAAAGTTATGGTAGCCTGGCTATAGATCAATTTCCTACCTCTTTTAGACAGTAGGATACCTACTGAAGTCTGTCTGGGTGTAAACATGTGCATCTTTCCCAGAATGCTTGAGGTCCTGTGGACCCAAAATTAGGCAGCACTGCTCTTTAGATACATGTGCAAGTCTGCCATCCTTCTCTGCTGTGGGAAGAGAACCCTTCTGGCCTGGGTTTGTGGGTGAGAGGAGGGACCCAGCCACAACACTGCTGACAGCTGAGGCAGACGCTCCAGCAGTGATGAGATTGAGAGGTGGAGCCCTGGAGTCCGCCCTCTTCTGAAAAGGCCCAAAATACTAGAAAATAAAAATTTTCTCTCTGGCCTTATGAGGCCAGGTGATTCATGCCGTGCTAGAGCTGTCTTCCCCATCCTGCCAGAGGTTATCTGGCCAGCAGCAGAGGCAGCGGAACAGACAGTGCTGGGTGTTGTTGAATGTAGCAGTGCACCAGGCTGGAATCAACAGTGCTCTTTGCCAAAAACATGGAGCTAGTCATGACCTTTGTCAAATTTAGCTGTGGAGGTAAGTGAGGGGGGAAATACTGTAACCTTTTCAGCTCTTGCTGTTAAATCCATCGGGTGCCGTGAGTTACAGCCCCTGCTCATGTTTAATGGCAATTCGCAGTAGGCCCCAAGACTGTGCTTGCTTGACCTTGTTAAACCACCATTCAAGTTTCTGTCCTCCCCTAAATGGTGAGAGTTAGAGTTATGGTAAGGGAAGTTACTGGAGTTCTTGGTNTTTTTTTTTTTTTTTTTGAGGCGAGACCAAGGTGTGTCAGGAGATCAGGTCTCTATTATGGTGGATGGTGTCCAGGTGGCCTTGCCATCCTACGAAGAAGCAGTATATGGCAGCACAGGGAATTGCATTCCACCCTCGGACTCCCGAGTGCAGATCGTGCTCTCAGAGGGAGCTGGACAGAATGGACCCAGAGAGATGCAGCAGCCGGACCAAGGGGCTCACAATACCTTTGAAAGAGAAGATGAAGCTCCTGGACGTTCTGGGCTGTGTGAAGCCAGTGGCTCTCAGCGCTCTGAAACTGTTCTTGTGCATCAGGCTGCTACCTCTTCCTGGGTAGCTGGCATGGCTAACAGTAGACCTGCACACAAAGAGGTCCAAGATTCAGAAAGCAGTGACATACAGAGCCTTTTATCACTCACTTCCTCTGAGGAATACACAGATGGTAAGTGACTTGTGCAAGGAGCACTAAACGAGGCCCTTTTAAGAGTGGGTTCTGCAGTTGACTCGGGTGAAAAACAGCAAGGGATGCCCCTATGTTTGTCTGCCACTAGAGCAGCTTTTGAAAAGATCCAGTCTCTATAGCACATTTCACCTCTTAAACATGTAAGCAGTATTTAATATCTTCTTCTAAAGAATTTGGTGTTCTCAGACTGGGAGCCTAGGGCAGTCTGAGCAAGATTGCCTACTGCTAACTCTTGTTTTAGCAAAGGATTTTCAGAGAAATCCAGCCTCCAGCATCACAATGCAAAAGCAGTAAAATAACTGTGTTTGTGGAAACTAACTTGGTGGGAGTGGGAGGACATGTTTGGAATACAAACTCTTTGTGATGTTTGGGCTGCCTAATTTTTAGACTATTTTAGTAAGCAGCTTTCTGCCACAAAGCATTCAGTGCTGCAGCCTTAGCCTGCAAGACCAAAGAGGGATGCGCTTGAACTTACTGTAGAGGGCAGAGGGGCAAGTCTACTGAACAGTCAAAACATCTTTTATTTCTCACTTCTGTGCTGTCCTGAAGGAGTGGCTTTGCAATGCCAGAGCCATTGTGAAGGTGTAGCTTAAGGTCGCTTCTGCAGGGCCTGCTGTGTCTTAGGCAAGAAATGTAACTGGCCTGTAGATAGCTCATGGCAGAACTTGACCTTTACATGGTATTAAGAAATACTTTGTGCTAGGAGGGTAATGCAGGACCAGACAGACACCCAGAGTGGTGATGGAATCTCTGTCCTCGGAGCTTTTGAGGCTAGAGCTGGTGATGGTCCCACCTCTCAGGGACAAGTTGGAGCAGAGTTCTTCAGAGTCCCTTTCTGCTGTGATGTGATGGGAGGGAGACCACTGCATTGTTATGTTATGAAAGTGAGAGCCTATTTTCTTTTCAATAGTAATTTTTCTGGTGTGTGTTGAACTGCAGAAGTTTGACTGCTTTTTCTTTTTTTTTTTTCCCCTCTCTCCCCACTGTTCAGATATTCCCTTATTGAAGGAAGCATGAGGTCTGCTGTGTTTGTCTAGTCTCCTCCATCTTGGATTTCTTCCTCCTCCCCTCTCCCTGCCTTTGGGACAGAAGCACTCTGTGCAGTCTTCCCCATCCTCGCAAGCTGTACCCTGGATACCTCCAAGAAGAGATGCCCTCAGCTGAAGATCCAAAGGATGTCGCCAGGTTGCCTCCTGGATGCACCAGTGGAATTGGTGCAGCGCTGGCTTCCCCATTCCATCAGCATCAGGGGCTCAAGGAACAGAGTGGATTGAGCTCTCCTCTCCTCTTCCCCAGCCAGATGTTTGACAGCAGTCTCTGAAGAGCTGCTCTTTTCTTGTGCCTTTCTCCTCCTCACACCGGCTTGTTGCAGCTTATCAGCCTTTCTAGCCCTCCTGTTGCCCAGAGAACAGGGGCTAAACCCGCTTGCTCGCTGGGTGCAGACACAGTTTAAATATACATATATATGTTATATAGGCTCTTCTTCCAGCATCCTCTTTGTGATAGGGCAGGACAAAATGCCTCATTGGGACTGAAAGTGGGCTTGGGAGGGATTGCAGTTAAGGGGCAGCTTGTGATGTCTAGAAGCGCCTCAGATGAGATTGGCTCTGTGACAGCTTAGCCGTGCATTAACAGTTCACTGAGCTTAAGCACTGAAGGCTGAGAAGTCCAACATGTAGGAATGCCCTCTGTCCTATCTCTGCAGGAGTCCATTCCTGAAAATCACTTTTGTCTCCTCCTTCTTCCTCTACCAGTGCAGCCCACTGGAAGAGGTTCAGGTGTTTGAAAAGACCAAGACAAAAAGATGCCTATAGGTAGTGAATTCCTAGTGCCATTGGTGCAATCCCAAATTCCTTTTCCAGCCACAGTAGGTACTTGAATCCTGGGTAACTGCCATGTCATAGGCTGGTGTGTCTTCCTAGCTGCATACAGCAAAGGGTCTGCTGTTTTAACCCGGTGGGCTCCAGTGGCCCATTGCGAAGGGCTCCTCTCTTGTGGCTGGGGGAAAGCAGCATTTGTAAAGCTTCTCCTAAACACAGTGCCAGCCTGTTGCTGTGAGGGAAAGTCAAGTACACTGACAGCAGTGCTAGAAGACACCACAGCTCAGTCCTGAGGTTTTGAGGATTGTTTCAACTTTGGTAGAAGGGAAGAGAAAATTCAGAAATATGTGTACCTCTGCCTGCCACAGTTATCTACAGCAGGTCAGACTGTCCATGTTGGGACTCTATAACTGCAGGAAGCCACATTTGTCTGGGGTAGATGGTCCAGTCCAAGTGCTGTGGTGGTTGTAAGGTTCCTCACTGAGGTCTGGACACTGATCCATGGGATTGGTTTCAGCAAGAATAGTTGGCTTCTTAGATGCTGCATGTACCTTGTCATAACTGTCCTGAAGTAACCAGGGAAGTGTTTGCCCTGTGAGAAGCTGCTACATTTTTGAGTTGAAGGAGCAAAATGTCATGGCCTTACACATCATGTGGTAATGTACAGGTAAACAGGGATGCTGTCTTTGCTGCTTTGCTTTTGATTTACGATCCTCACCATCCTCATCTTCATTGCTACAGTAAAAAAACCATTACAGCACTTGACAAAAATGATACAACAACTTTACATGTAAAATCACTGTGGCTTAGCTCCAGTTCTTTGAAATGGGGATTGGCCACAGTGTCCAGCTGTGTATTTGCTATTCCTTTTCCTGAATAGCTGTTAAATGCCAGGACACATGGAACAGTGTCTGCCTGTGGATGGAAGAATTCTTTTTTCTCTATCCTTGTGAGAGAGGGATGTTAATTTAAAATGACAGTGTTTTAAACATCCTTCCCTGTTGCTCATGTTACCTTGCATTAACACAAGATTTGATAAATCCCATTTGGGTGATTTAGGTATTTTTTATTCAGCTTGAATGATGAAAACCCTGTGTCATTTTGCAGTGGGCTGTGATGTCTCAGCTTCAAGTGCTGTAGAGGACAAATGTTGTTTACACATCTGCCATTGGAATTTTAAAAAATAAGCATGGGAGCAATTGTATTTATCTTTTTGACTGTTGGAAGTGGTCTAAGCTTGAGTAAATTCTCCTTCATTGGTTTATAGGAGGGGTTGAGCAAGTGTAGTGGTAAGGGAGCATGGAGAGAAGTCTGTGTGACTTTCCTGCTGCCCAACCAGCTTGGAGCAGGAGTTGCTTTTTTATGCATTTAAGGTCCTGTCTGCTCAAACTGACCCTCAGCAATTGAAGGTATAGAAGTTGGGAATACGTTGCCTTCCTGAAAGGGGCAGTGCTAGTGCTGGGTTGGTGGGAGAAGCTGAGAGCTGATCCCAAGGCCTGAGCTTGCTCTGGATGAGCACCTGCACCACCAGCAGAAAACACATCCTCTGTGGCCTGGCCTCCACTCTGCTGTTGTAAAACAAGCAACTGCCAGCTTGGGAGAGAAAATTCCGTTTGGGTGGGGAAGAAAAGGAAGCAAGCTCCACAAAGAGAGAGTGCTTTAATTTCACAGAATCACACAGAATTAACTAGGTTGGAAAAGACCTTTATGACCATCAAGTCCAGCCTATGACCGAACACCACCTTGTCAACTAGACCATGGCACTGCGTGCCACCTCCAGGGCTGGTGACTTCACCACCTCCCTGGGCAGCCCATTCCAGTGCCCAGTCACTCTTTCTGTGAAGAGTTTCTTCCTAATGTCCAACCTAAACTTCCCATGTTGCAGCTTAAGACTGGGTCCTCTTGCCCTGGCACTGGTTACTTGGGAGAGGAGACCAATCCCCACCTGGCTACACCCTCCTTTCAGGGAGTTGTGGAGCGTGATAAGGTTTCCCCTGAACCTCCTCTTCTCCAGGCGGCACAACCTCAGCTCCCTCAGCCTCCTCATAGGATTTGTGCTCCAGACCCTTCACCAGCCTTGTTGACCTTGTCTGGATTAATTCAAACATCTCAATGTCCTTCCTAAACTGGGGCTTCCAAAACAGGACACAGCACTCAAGGTGGGGCCTCACCAGTGCCCAGTACATGGGGACAATCTCTGCCCTGGTGCTGCTGGCCACACTGCTCCTGATACAGGCCAGGATGCCATTGGCCTTCTTGGCCCCGTGGGCACAGCTGGCTCATGTTCAGTGTGCTGTCAGTCAGAACACCCCAGGTCCTTTCCTGCCTGGCTGCTGTCCAGCAACTCTTCCCCCAGCCGGTAGTGCTGCAGGGGGTGGTTGTGGCCAAAGTGCATGACCTGGCACTTTGGATTCTATAAAAATTGTTGGAAATGGCTTTACTAACAAGTGGGGGAAATGCAGAGATGGAGGAGAGAAATATGCAAGTGTAGCTCTTGTGATCAAGCATAAACAGGCAGCTTCTGTTGGCTTGTTAAGGGTAAGCCAGCAGCTTCCAGGCCAGTCTCTGTGCTGGATGGTAATCCCACCTGATCATTCCAGATCCAGCAGAAGAGTTTTATTCGCTGCAGCAAATCTTGTGGGAACAGGCCCCAAGGATCTCTGTGAGCCAGAATATGGAACACAGTTTGGAGGCATCACACTGCTCGTCTACATCCTCAGCTTTAGAGTTAATTTTCATATAAAACAAGGTAAAACAGTAGGGGATGAACCCAAAAGATGTCTGACAATTTTTTCAATGGGGAAGGGAGAGCAAGGCCTCACTTTACTGGTTTTCAAATGATTATTATTCATTTGTGTTTGTTTTAATTATGCAGAGGCTGAAGGACTGAGAAGTCTTTGGGTGGAAATATAGGAAAACCTACTTTGCACAGTCCTGTCTTTACTTATGGGAGCAAGGCCTGAAGCTTAAAGATGTGAGCTACACTCTGCCTCAGGAGTGTTCATTATCTCTGAGCTGAGTATGTTCTCTTGGATTTTGCCATAAGTAGATGCAGCCTGGATCTCAGTGTTGTGGATGGGAAGCACAGAGGCTCAGCCTTGCAAGATGTAATACAATAAATGTTTGGGGTTTTTTTTCCTTTTTTTTCCTTTTTTTTCCCCATGATGGGGCCACAGTCTCCATACCTTTTCTTCCCCTACCTATATCTGGTAAGAGATTTCAAAGGGAGGCATTTTTTTCTTATTTAACACTTCCAACATTAATCATCTCATGCTCTGTCATACATGCTGGATCCTGTGATATTCAAGGACATTAAAATTCTTTAATTACATTGAGAAAAATAAAAATAGCACTTATTTTAAAGCTTTCCATTATTTTAGGAGTCTGATAGTTGGGGGGAAAGGGCATTTCAGAAATTCAGGATATTATGTGCAATAGAAAACCTTCCTTGCTCCTTAGTTCCATAGCTTTTTAAAAAAATAAATGCAACTCATTGCAGTGTTTACAGCCCAAGCATTGTAGAACTGGACCAGCCTGAGAGAACTAGGACATAAAGTTGGCAGTGACCCATGGGGAAGTGGGCCAGTCTCTGCATCATGAAGCTCACCTCAAATGATGAGCCAGCTTGGACTGTGTCAGACCCTCCTGCAGTCTTGAAGAGTGTCAGCAGCACTGGTGAGATAGGGGTTTGTGTGTTCTGGTTTTAAATAGCTCGTGCCTCCCCATCATTGACTGCAGAATACGTAAAAATTAAGTCAGGAGAGATGCGCTGAAGCATGTGAGCCTCTGGAGTTGTTGCTGAGATAGAGTTTGGGAGGGAGAAGAGTTTAATGCATTTTTATTTTTAACCACCAGGGAAGTTGCTGGGTAGCAGAATGTGTACTCAGCAAGCAGAGTGCTTTTCGCCCCTTGGACATCTTTGCTGAGGTTTCTCCTTGGCTCTTCAGCTCCAGTGTGGTGAATTGTTTAGTGCATCTGGAGTCTTGGCCCTTCAGTGTGTGGAGAACTCAGGAAAGAAGAAATATGTTCCACATGCTTTGGGAAGAAACAGCCTAAGATGCTCCCAGAGGTGGATGATTTGGGTCAATACTGAGGAGTGGGGCTAAGAGATCAACTGGCTCAGCCATTGGAAATGATCTGGGATGGTTAAGTCATTTGCAGCACAGAAAAGGGAACACAAGTTGTTGTCTAAGGAAGAGCTGAAGACAGAGGTTTACTGCAGGCTAATGAGCTAATGCAATAATGACCAGGTTGTAAGGAAGCTTGTGCTTTGTTAGATGATTTAGCATATACCAGCAGGCTTGCTGTATAAAAAAACAACGTAAAACTGGTTGGACACACTGAGCTGTCCTTGCTGACCTTTTTAGAGCGTACTTGCAAAAAATGTGGTTTTACTGTTCTGATAGCAGTTTAAGCAAAAAACTGCCTTGTTACTCTATCCAGATAACTATTTAAATAAATTTCACTTTGTTTTTTTGTATATAAATGCAATAAATCCCATTTATTTTGCACATCCTGCCTCACCCCATCCTCACCTTTCAGTCCTTACCAGGGAACAGCAGATTGAATTTGCTCTATGTGAAAACCTTTGCTTGCAGAAGAACTTCATTAGTAAACAGTTTTTCTCTACTGTAGGCTTTGAAAGTGCAAAGAGGTTTCCTAGAGCAGGCTCCATTTTAAGGTGTATTTTTATACAAGAAGTAAGCCTTTTCCAGTCCTAGCACACCAGTACACAACACACCACTTCCCACACTTCAGGGCCGTGTGTTCAGCACTGCTTTCAAACTCAACCCTCTGCAGGTGATGTTCACATCTATGTACCCACCAGAACATGTAGTGATGCTCTGCATATGCTTTCCATAAGCTATGCTTTTGCTTCTGTCCTTGAGTGAGAACAGACAGAGGCAACGGAGTTGTGCTGGAAATTGTTTTAATTCAGGTTCTCAAAGTTGCTTCCTTCCAAAAGAAAACAAAAGTGAAGTTGTCTCTGAAGCAGAAGTCCTATGATGTGGTGGGTAGACTGCTGGTAGTTGCTGATGCAAGTGCAAGGGGAGCTTGATTGCCTTTCTGCATTAATCTTTTCTTTCCTATATGTGTTTTCTTTTTATCTGAATTGCACCACTATGGAATTATTTGCAGAATGGTACTCCATATATATGTGGGATTTAAAACCATAACTGATGCTGTGCAGGATGTCACTATCGGTTTTATTTTGCTTTATTTTATATGTATTTTTTGGTATCCTGTACATTGCAGTGGGTGTGAAGATAGTATTTTAATATTTGTATAAAGTTTAATTTAATTGTTCTATGTATATAACTGCATTTCTAAATTAAAAAAAAATTCTTTTGAAGTGAAGATAAAATTTCTTGTGTTTGTTTTGTTGTTCTTTGGTTTTTTTTTTTTAACTGCTTAGGCCTTGTGGCTTGGAAATCTAGCAGATCACTACTGAATGTGTAGCAGTTGTAAAAACCAGGATGAAGCTAAACCCAGGGAAGCTCAAATGGCTTGGGGAAGAGATGTTCAGAGTTGGCGCAGCCTTAGAAAGATCATGTTTCCAAGTTCAGAAGCAAAGACTGCCCTCCATGTGCTTGCATAGAATTTCTTGAGAAATGAGGCCAGCCTGGGCAAGGGGGAAAGGTTTAAAGAGATTATGTATGGTATGAGTGGATTTCAGAGGAAGATAGGTAAATATAATAAATGGCTTATTAGTCTTTGAGTCTGTATAAGAACAGTATGTATAGGAAGAGAGTGCTATTTTAGAGGGGAGATAGCTTCCATTGGTGAAATAATAATCCCAGGTGGGTAGCAGGACAGTATAGGAGGCATTACAGAGATCTACAAATACGTGAGTTAGTGCATCTGTGAGTGCAGAGGGGAGGCTGGGGCAGGCTCTGCTCTTCTCTCTTCTGTAGAAGTGCTGCATTGGGAGGGTGGGGGAAGCAGAAACTGCAGAGGAGCAGACACCCATTGTTCTTTCAGTGCAATATTATTCCACTACTATTTTTTTGTTTGTTTTGCTTCAAAAACTAAGGTAACTGCCTGTTCAGGCAAGTGTACTAATGAGTGTTCCTATCTTTTAACAGAATCTATCAGTAATGTAATAGAGAAGGCAAGGAGGGAGGAGATCCTTTTGTCCAGCTTGTTCAAAGCAGTCCTCAAAGATGTTAAGATTTTTGTGTAATTACAGACATGACTTTTATTCTTTGGGAAGGAGCAGCCAGGTTAAAGAAGGGTAGCGGTGACATCTACCTTCCTCCTATTTTGTTCCAAAAATTATTCCCACAGCAAGCAGATCTTACTGTCATTTTATTACTGCTAAACTGGAGCTCCTTAGTCTGTGCAAACCTTCCTGTACCAGACAGTTGACACGTGGGAGTCATTGGCCTCCAGGAATTGTTTTTAATTATTGTTTTTCACTGGGCGATGGTCTCCTGCCACAGCGGTTCTGGCAGCCAGGAATGTGCGCTCCTTGACACACTGGAAATTATTTGTCACCTCTGGTTTGTACTGGCAATGAGAAATGACTGTGGGAGACAAGCCTGAGGGGAGGCCAGCCTGAGGTGGGTGGTCTGGGCAATCTTCCTTGACAGTTAGCCCTTTGGCGGAAGGGCAGAAAGGGCAGAGCACACAGGAACATCTCTGCTTCCAGAAAAGCAGCCTCGCCACAAAGCCTCTTTGAGAAACTCGCTCAGCAAAGGGGACAGATGGGCTACTGCCCCCAGCAGGCGTCCTGCCAGCCGGCGCACTGCACCGCTCGGCTCCCGGACAGGATGTTCCGCACACGTGGATTGTCCGGGAACACCAAGGCGTGAGCGCAGCAGCCCCGGAGCAGCCACGTGCTTTATCCCAGCTCCAGGACGGAGGGTCTCGGTCGCTGCTCTTTGCCGCGTGTCGCAGCGCCACCATGGGAAAGCTTTGCCCTTCAGGTACTGTAGCTCTGCCCCTGCCGGGACCCTCCCCGCACTAAGAGCTCCTCCAGCCGCTGATTTCTTGTTAAGGGTGTCGTAAAAATGCAGATTCGCCCTCCCGGAAACAGGATGCCAGCAGGCTGGGTGCCAACAAGGCCCGTGCTTCGCAAAGCGTTAGCACGCTCCTCACCTGCCAGGGCCATGCAGAGGGACCCTCTGGGTGCTGTCACTGGAGAGGAGAGCAGAGGCTGGCCAGGACACACTGCCAGCCCTCATTCCTCATCGGTTGTGGTACTTAGCAAAACTGAATGGACTGTCTTGCCACCAAGCTGGGGTGCAGGGGAAGGGATGGAAAAGCACACGCAATGGGCTTCCCTGTTCTCTCTGTTACCTTTTGCAGGACAATGATGTTTACCAGCAAACTCCTCACCTTAACCTCCTGTGAGACACAGGCAGAGCTGAGCAGCCCTGAGGGTACATTGGCATAAGGTGATTGTTCTTTGACAGTTCTTTGTCATGTGGCCCATGCTGAGCCCATGGTGCATCTGTGGGACGTAGCTCAGGCCTTTCATGTTACATCAATAAGGAAAAAACAGAATTTGGGGCAAGAGGGCACAGAATAGTTTCAGTATTCAAGGTACAAACACTCTTGACTCCTTGTCCAGACATGTCCCTCTGATCTGGCAGCTCTTTTAGTGGTTGGTGTTTGAGATCACGCTGAGTTTAGCAGCTCTGTATGTCACACAGGGTTTCTCTTCGAGGCTCATGTACCCCAGGAGGCTGGGGGACCTGCTTCATGGGACAGACAAGCTCTCCCTTGTCCCCACATGTGTCAAACCACAGCACCCAGTGGCTTGGGCAGCACTCACTGGGCACAGAGCTGATGCTCTCAGGGAAGGAGGGGGGTGCTGTTGTGGGCTGGAGCATCCTCTGGATACTGGAGAGCACCAGGGAGACCTGTCCTATTCATGGGGTTCAGTGGCAGGTGGGGGTGAGAGGACAGGTGGGAGAGCTGGCAGTGGCAGTGCATGGGCTTCCTGACAGGTCAGTGGCAGCTGGGGGTGCTGGTGCCTGCTTTGCTGGATTTGCTTCTGCCCCGGCTCTGCCCATCAGGCGGATCCTCCACTAAGAAGGGCTAACGTGTTATCTATAACTAGAAGGTATATAATGTTCATCTGTAAACCACATTTAAAGTCTTCTCATGTTGAGAAGATCAGGGGCCAGATCTGGGAGTAGCAGAGTTTTCCTGAGCTAAGGGAATCAGCTTCTGGTTGGGAGCCAGGAGTGGAAGCCAGGTACCCAAGGGTGCAGATATGCTGGGTTTCCCATTTTCTGCTCTTCTCCCTGGGTGCTGCAGGGCAGTATAGGGCTTCCTGTGAGTGACAGGACTCCAAACTTGCACAAACAACTTTCCTCCACCTCCATCAACTGCCTGCACAGGATGGCAGACATGTGACAGCTGTTTCCTGGAGATTTATTATCCTGGGTTCAGCTCTGCAAGATAGAGTTGTTACCATTCTACAGTCTGTGTTTCCTGGTTCCAAATAATTGCTTCCTCCAGGAAGGAAAATAGTTGATTTGTTAGTGAAACTCTTCAGTATTTCTCTTATTGCCTCCCTCTGCTTTTTTCAATAGTTTTACAAATAACTGGGAATCTTATCTTTGTGGCGTCTCCATGAATGGGAAGGCCCGCACTGCCCTTGTTCATTGAAGAGGAGCAAAAACAAAGCACAGAAAACTGAAGTAACCTTCTCCAGGTCATACCAGAGGGCTGTGTTGCAGGCAGAGAAACAAATGCTTTTAATGACACCTTCCCCATGTCTTCTTCCAGACCTCTGCTTTAGCTGCGCGCTCCTGTTTGTTCTGCAAGTGGTGACTGGGGGATGACCCCTTTATTCCAGCCAGGCTGTGTCCAAAGGGAATGACTGAAATGGTAATTCAGAGATGTTGACTGTCCTCATGGTGGGGCCTAATGCCAAGGGCAGCACCTGCTACATAATCACTCTCTTCTTACCCTGCCCTGTGGCTAATGGGTTTGAGATAAGCCAGTCAGGGCCCTGCCCTCGGGTATCAAATGGAGGCCCTGCTGTTCCCAGCCTAAGAAAGGACAGTGGGGACTCCGGCAGTCCTGCAGGGAGGTTGCCTTTCTTCTTTGCTGAATTTTGGCAGCAAAATTAGGAATTGCAGAACAAGGTGGTAAAAATGCACGGAGTGTGGGAGGGGTCTGGGTGCAGGGGCATGTGGTGCTGTGCCTCCAAGGTGCTGGAATATGTTTTTCTTGCTTACCAGTGCAACAGGGAACAAAGTGTGTTGCTGTTTTGGTTGGTTTATCAGTTAATGGGCTGGTCCTGGTCCCAGTGAGTTGAGAAGCAAGAATTAGTGCCTTGTAGCTTCTTCATTTGTTGTTCAAAGACAATTATGAGAGATTCAGGGAGATTCAATGCTTTTCTTTCTTTGCCTTTCCCTCTGTTCTGTATTTGTATGAAGTAATCTTCACCTTACGCCTGGGATTACTTTTTGTAGTTTCTGAGGATACCCAACACCGTTGGATTTTGACCCTTCCCCCAGGAGCACAAACCCACCAGCAGCATCTTATTGCTCTCTGAAGCCAAGGGGGTAAGGAAGGGATGTAAATGAGGGAAGAGAAAGCACTCTTTCCAGTCTCTCTCAGGCAGTGTCAGGGGTGACACTGCAACCCAAATGTGATCTCTCGGGGCATAGGGAAGATTTGCCACCCAGGTTAATGACTGAGTTAATAAATTCTCCAAACACGATGCTCTTCTGGGCAATTGACGCAGTTCCCTTTGAAATTTTCAAAACCACAAAGTACATTTTTTTTTCTTTTTAAAGTCCAAAACATCTTTCTTATTTTATTGGGTTCCATAACCAAGAAAAAGAAGTTATTTATAACTTTTATGTGTCTCCCTTTTAGTCTGGTGAGGGAGCAGGGGAATTATACTGCTTGAGGGGGATTCCCACCTTCCCCTGTTTCTCAAAGAAAGCTTGCCTTGTTTCAAGTGTTTTCCTTCTGCCTGTCTCTGTAGAAAATATGAGGGATATGGGATCTGGTATTCATTATAAGCTCCCAACAGAGCAAGATCAATGAAACTTAAAATAAAGCAGCTGTGAGCCAGTATGTTATTTAGCTGCTGAGGTTAAAAACGTGCTTAACAAAAACAGAGCATAATCATTTGGTGAGGGTCTTTATTCCCTCTTTCAGAAGCTTACATGATATTGTCTTGTGGCTGGTGCTTCACAGCCACTCAAGGCAGATCTTGCCTGAATTTTCATCTGTGTATCTACCTATCTACTAGAGTGTGGAGGCTAGATCATGAAGCACCTACCTATTACATAGCCATGGCTACTTCTACCTTTGAAATTAGGGATGTCAGTTTAAGCATAAAACTACTCTTTTCTTCCTTGAATGTGAAAAGGATTTGGTAAAACAAAAAAAAAAGTTACATTTGTCTTTTCTTTAAATAGGGAATAATTTTTAAAATGCTCTTCTTTGTTTCCTTTTTTTCTTCCTTTTTTGTTCTAGCATTGGAAAAAAGAACAAACAACAAAAACCCAACCCAAAATAGGATTGAAGCCCCAATGCAGCTGTCAGGAACACTTCAGGTTTCCCTGTTTGGTTACAGGGTGTTACACCTTGAGTGCAGAGCCCATCAGTATTTCCCAGACCACTCTTCTCCTCTGCCATGAAGTTGCCTGCCAGAGCTAGTGCTTTATGTTCATATTTCCATCTCAGTTGGACAGCAGAGCTGTCATGGAGAGCATTTTTCACCAGATAGGGAGTTCATTTTCCTTTCTCTCAGCAGCACAGCTCAGAGCAGCAAAGGTTCATCAGGCCAGCCTTGTAACATGAATTCAGCCTAGCCTGAAGAAAAGACCTCTGAGCTTCTAGATGAGGAGGGGTGGGGAGGCACCTGTGGGAGCAGCAACATATTTAAGCATCATGATATTTATCAATTATTTATCAATTTTACCAGCTGTCTTGCAGCTGAGTCTAAGACATGGAAAAAACAAAGCAAGGGTCACACAAGACCAATGAAATTATCAGAGGCTGGAAGGACTTACAAGAAAATATGAAAAGGGATAAATATGTCTATCTCTCATGTGCAGGGACAGCTAAGGAAGGTTGTTTTCAGTACCCAAAAAGAACAGTCCCCAGGGAGGAAAAAGGAGTCTTTATCTTACTTCAAGGGCTTGTATCTCAGTGTAATAGGAGAAATTCTGAAACATAAATATGGGTTAAACAGACAAAAAATAAAGTGCCTTGTAATGTCATTTGTCAAACTGAAGTGACTTCCCACAGGGAGCAGCAGCAGCTGAGGCTCTTGGCTTGTCTCTGTGCTGGGGAGGGGACATATTTTCCTGTGGAAAGGCAGAAGGTGGTGGTGAGGAGATAGAGCATGTAATGAAGAACAGAATGACCTGCCAGGCTCTTTGTCTTCCAGCTTTCTGCCTGTCTGAAATAACCTGTGCCTGTTGCTTCCCCTCCTTGCCATTCAATGCAATGAATTTGACAGTAGTCACAAGAGAACTTTTCTGCTTGTGTATATGCTGGGAACTAGCAAACTGGGGATGCTGGAGTGCCATGTAGCAGTATCAGACACTTGGAAAAGCTGTTGAGGCATTATTTAATGCACTGTGCAGCTCAGGGGGCTGCATGAGAGAAGCCATGGCTCTTTCAGAGCTGCAGAAATGGTGCCAAATAGAAAAGAGAACTACACAATAATGTATTTTGTTTTGGGCAGACACATATTCAGAACATTTTGATGGTCAAACACTTAACTCTAGAGCAAAAGGTAGAATATGTGCTTGAGTTACTGTTTTATGCAGCCTGGCATGCACTGCAGCTCACTGCACATCAGTGTCAGGGCTCTGAGATTAACTTGGTTTGAGCTTACCCTCATACACTAATACAGGCCTCTAAAGTCTACACAGAGAGTAGCATGGTTCAGACAAATCCCTATGCTTAATAAATAAGAGATGAACTACTACAGGTCTTCCCCTGAGCCTTCCAGCTGCTGCACCCTGGGAGCTGTCCCACGTCACCTGTGTATTTGCTGGTGCTGATCACTCTTAATGCCTGCAGATGAGAGTGCTTTGTGCCTCCCTTGCTCATGGAAGGCTTCTTGCAGACAGAACCCATGTCTGAGGATAATGCAAGCCAAAATCTGCTGAATTTTCTCTTGCATTTAGACAACTTTTCCAGCACTTATTTGTGCAAGGGCAATTTTCAAGAATTTTTTTTTTCTTGAGGGCTTGGCTGGCTGGCATTATGGGTTTGCAGAAGGTTGAATTCCAGTGTCCTCACTAATTATTCTAGCTCTATGTTGTTGTATTGTTCACATAGATCATGGGATAGTTTAAAGCACTAGGGCTTGATGTTAACTGGTGGCACAGTCCCCAGTAGGGAATAAGCATTTCAGAAATAAATTCTCTGGTGTGGATATGGTGAGATGTGGATCTAGTTAGTACTCCTCTGACAGCAGAGCCCTGTCAAGGGGGAAGAGTGATAGTTCTGGTTCAAAAACCCAAAATAATTCTTATTCCAGTAGCCCTTAAAGCTAGGTTGGTAAAATGGAAGGAGAGAGAACAAGAATGAGAAGCTGGGAGCAGAAACCTCCAGAAACAGGCCTGTCACTGAATTGACTGGAGCATCAAATGATACCTGGAGAAGGATTGTGTATACATATATCTTTAAGCAATATGAAAAGAAAGACCTCAGCATTCTTATGAGAACATTCAAAGAGTTATAATGCTTATATATACACACACCTTTCCAAAGTAACTACAGTGACATATAAATACAATGCAAGTTATGCATAATTCCTGGATGGTTAAACTGGTACTGAAAATACAGTTTCCTTTCCAGCAGCATCTGTCAGAAGGCTGGGCTGAAGGAAGCATTACATCATATATATATTCTCCAATTCCTTTCAGGAAGGGGAATGAAATCTTGTGATTTCAATGAGGATCAGTTGGGCAAGCTTTGGCCCCTTTCCGTGCACTTCAGGCCATTTGCTTTTATTGTTTTTGCTTTAATATTTTTTTCTTATTTTATTCTAACATTTCATTTCTTCAGTTTCTTCTATCTCTTTATTTACCTTTCTTGTCTGCCTTTGGGATTTCAATGGGACTAATTTGGGCAACTTTTGGTCCTTTTCACTGCACCTCTTTTCATCTCAGTACATTTGGTTGTAGTCACTCCATTTGCAAATTTTCTGGGTTTTTTTCAATTGCATTTTATTTGATAATATCTCATTTCCAGAACATTTGTTACACTTGGCTCTCTGATTTAAAGATTTCATTCCCTTTCCTGAATGGTACAATATATATTTTTGTGTAAAATTTTTCCTTTCTTTTGTTTTAATGTATGTAATGTGATCTCTGTTTTAAACAGTCTCTTGTAATTACAGCCTATTGACTATTTTCCTGGACTTGGCAAGTAGGTGGTAGAATGTTTTAATGTTGTTTGTCCTCAGTCTAATGTATCCTAACAATAAGAAATAAGCACACTATTGATCAGGCTTGCACTATCCTCCCCAGACTTGAACTGCCTGTGAAAATAGGGTGAGGTGAACAGAAGGCACTTAAAGCATTGGTAACACTCCAGCCTTCCACAAAGGTTTCACCTCTATTCATTACAAATAGCAGAAAACCATAGGTACTGCTCTTTATGAATGGTGTGGCATTCTGTGGTGAGGAAACTGAAGTTATTGTTAAATCTTGCCTGTCATTCTGCCCTTCACTTCATATCACACCCCCTTTTCTTGTCTTCAGAGTGTTTGAAACTCTTCCCAGTCTGATTCATCTGCATGTTTTAACACTGCATGCTCTAATCTGTATAACAAATTATTAATGCGGGTGTTGAATCATTCCATGCTAAGAAGAGGCCCCTGATTCCCTAAAGTAATTATCCCTAGGCTTGTCAAGGAGCTATTTTGAGTGCAAACTCAAACTTGTACTTTCAGCTTACAATAAATTTTACTTTGGCATTTTCCTATTTGCTTAAAAAATGGACTAAAAGATTATTATGGTCAGGATTAACACATCTCTATTTCCCCCTCTTGCATGATAACTTAGTTATTGCAGTAACGAGTGTTGTATTCATTTGAAACATTTTGATCTTGACTGCCTGCCTTGTTGGCATGAGCAGCTGACCAGTTTACTGAATGAAAATTTGTAAAAATTGATGATTTAATATTTTGTTCCACTGCCTTTCTGATCTTTGAAGTCTGCCAATCAAAAAATCACTGCACCACTAGGAAGTTAGGCATTTGGCATGTGGCTAGAGATTTCTCAGGGATAGTTCATTAATTACTTCACAGAGTTTAAGGATTAAAAGTGCTATTTTCTTGAGAAAAGGTGAACTTGGTTCATCCTATTCTTCCCCTATTATGACCTGTGTTCTTCATACTCTGTTTAAAGTGAATACTGTGTCTCAGTTAAGCAAAAGTTGAAGACAGCATGCTCAGTGTTTGCAATCTGCCCTCTGCTGAAAACAAAAACTGCTGCCAATGTTAGTTTCTGGGTCTTTGTACACAAAGAAGGTGGTTTGTCAAAACAAAGACACAATATGATTTAAGCTGCTTGGAAATGTAATGGCAGACCATGGCCATGACTGCAGTTGTTGTATTTGGGGGTAGCTCTAACACAAAGTTAAATCAGAAAGGTGCTTACATGGCTTTAAGGAAAGGTCTGAAAGGGCCAGATAAGGATGGACACATTATCCTGCAGATGATCTCCTGTTACCCTCTGAAGGTTTATAAATAGCTTTGACCCCATAAGGTGTTTTTGCAGCAGTCCACAGCTCACTCTCACGGTGTTGTGAAATTTCTTTACGTGTTTACATTCAGTGTCTAAAAGTAAACACACTGAGCTGGTGTAAACATGTTCTGATCATTCAAATATTAACCCAAGGAAAAAAATGTCCTTTCCACTTTGTACCTGTAATCTTCATCCTGGACTAGACTCCAGCTGCTCACTTGCAGCTTGCATAAATTTGCATAAAAGCTAGCCTAAACCTTGTTGCATTTATAGATAATGTAAAAAAGGTGATGGTGCATAATGCTTTGTCATTATTAAATTTCTCCTGAGATGTGATCTGATGTGATGGTGCACTATTCTGTTGTCAATCTGCCTTGACTGCTTCACACAGGGGCAAACTGCAGAGACATAGGCAGTGCCTGCTCCATGTCCTGGAGAAGTGGGGATGATCAGTTCCTGCCTCTGCTCCTTTTTCCTGAGCCACAGCCATAAAAAACACATACTCACCTGAACTAAAAGGTAAAGTCTGCAACTTCACTGTTGAGCTTAAGATTTCCCTGTACCTAAAGTACCTCCAGGACTAGCTTAATACTGCTGCTGAGCTATAATTAATGGGATGTTAATTATTATGTTTGTCTAGAAAGGATGAGTGAGGAACTGTCATGCAGGGTGTTCTGGCAGGAGCCAGCTGTCTGGAGTGTGGAAGAGTAGCTGTCAGTCAGGCTCCCTAACTCTACTGACTGCTCAGGGATACAGCCCCAGGGCAGCACGTTTCACCCTGAATTACAGTCTGCCAAATAAAAGGATTCTACTTGCTAAATATACTTCTGGGTGGTGGGCAAGGGCTCTCAGCCTGACACTAACACATAAGAAATCTATATTTTTAGACCTGAGCAATTTGAAAAGTTTAGCTTTCCCAAAAAGTGGAAAAACAGAAAAAAACCTGGAACAAACGTAATTTTGAATGTGTTATTATCTTTAGGTCAATTTCCATTTTCTTTCTCCAAATATTTTGAAGCAATTGCTGCTCAATGATTAAATTCTCTATTCAGTGTTTGCCACCTACTTGAGACTTTTGTAAAGCTGTTCTTGAACCCTCATTGCTGCTACTTCTAAGAGCTACACTTATGTAGTAGTAACAGAAATATGTTAGTTTAGTTAGTCATGGAGCTTTGGAAAAAAACAGAACAGAGAATGCATAGGTAACTAAGAGTACAGGAAAGGAGAAAACAAGAAATGGTAGAGGAGATTAACACAGATAACCATAGTGGAAGAAGTAACAAGTATATCCACCAGTAGCAGGAGAGGATGCAAGCTACATTTCTGCTTCCACTCAAGAAGTCTTGTAGAACTGGGCAAAGTGCTGAGTCTCTGGCTACATGGCTCATACAGGAGCTTCACTGTGCATCTGTAGGACAGCAGATTTTGTAGAGGGTCTTCCACAATGCTAGGCAGAGTCTCTGCACTGGAGTCCTTTTTCCTCTCACACTTTTTTTTTTCCATTTCCCCCTCCCCCCTGGTTTAAAACTGTCTGTAGGGTGAGGCCATATAAACTTGTATCCAGAGCATCCTGCAGCAAGTTATGCCAGAGGTCATATGATCAGTTCTGAACCACCTCTTTTTGCACACTTTGACTTGGACTTCATTAGCTTCCTTTGATTACCTTTTTTTTTTTTTTTTTTTTTTTTAAGACAGCAAATAGTTATTACCTATCAACTGTTTTCCACATTAATGGTATTTACATTAATGGTATCCAGCTGAGACTTTGTTTCAAGTTTTATTTCATCTTCTGCTGCGCCATGACCTTTTCACTTCCAAATAGTAATATTTACTTAGTTACCTTGGTGAATAAACTACAAGGATTTTAGGGGACTTGTGTGGCTCAACAACCAGAACTGCAGGAATGTAGGGGTGTGGACACTACTGGGCTGGACAGCAGCAGTAACATTAAGTCCTAGTGGTCTTCAGACAACCTCAAGCCAAAGGGAGAAACAGTACTGCCTGTGTACATAAAATTCAGAGAAACTGGGTAAGAAACAGACATACTTGCCTCACGTGAGAAACAGACATGAGCCTCACGTGAGAAGTCCATGTGAGTAAAAGAGTCTGTGACCTTTATGTTGATAACAGACTTAGGTAACACAGGAATATTCTAAAGAGTGATAGTTCTCTCCTGGATCTTCTTCTGACTTTTGATGCTTTTCACCCAGTGTTCACATGCAGGGAGATTGTTGCTTGGCAGTCACAAGGACAAGGCTTCTTAAACTGCAGTTTCACACTGCTAAAATAAGCAGCTCTTCTTTAAAGGGGTGCTCCTTCCCCTTCCTCTCTTCACCATTCAGTGCCAGCCCTTGTTTTTACCCCACAAGCTGGTTTTTATGGAGTTAAACCTTCAAAGGTCTGCTTGCTGCCTATTCCAGTGCTAGTTTTTGCTGGTTTGGCTTTGTGAACCAGCTCACTTTGCAGACAGGAGAGTCCTGGTGTTGACAGGAACAGAACTGCCTGTTCCCATGGCACCTGTTAAAGCACCATAACTCATTATGAAATTAGCACTGTTAAATGTTAGACGGCACATCTGAGTCTATCTTCCTCAGCAGGCAAAGGTTATGATCCACAGGGATAATCACAAGCATTGTCATTCCTTGCTCCAACTCCTCCCTGTACTGCAGATTTTCCCGTCTGTGCACCATCCTGGCTTTCCTCGCAGACGCTGCCTCTGCACAGACCGGAATTGTGTCTTTGGAACCCAAGGGAGAAGCAGGTGATGCTGACAGTGCCCTTGCCAAACCTTTAGCTACATGGCAGCCTTTCTCCTTACTGCATGCAGCAGTAAGAACTTGCCCATTTTTGGGACTCTGCATGCTGCTGCAGTTTGAGGAGTGTGTGTGTGTGTGTGTGGGCAGTCCTAAAGCTGTGATGTCAGCACCATCACGTGCTGCATTGTTCCACGGAAATACATCTCAGTGACTAAGCATGGAAAAGAGAAATTCATCCCACAGAGGTCATTAATAGCAGACCCTGGGTGTAACAAAGATGGTCCACAAGCATGGGACACCAAGTGACGAGTCAGGAAAATGCCATTAAAAGGATCATACTGTAATTATCAAAATGCATCAAAAGAGGCAGCTCGGTGCAGCTGTACCTGCTGGCTTTTTGTGTAAAGTCAACTGATCCAGCAGTGCACAGATTTGTCAAGGAGGGTCACAGAGCTCCGGCCTCTGTCTGTACTGGAAAACTAGAGGCTGTATCTTCAACTTCCAGATGTCTTCTTCATTTCAAATACCCCTTAGGATAATCTCTCGCCTTTACTGCAACCACCTAGAAACCAAACTGGGATAAATTCTACAGAGGCATGTAAAATGGACTAATCTCTCTACCTTGTCGTTACACATTTGATTCCAAATGAGGATTTAAGCAGATCATGAGCTCCTTATTTATTTTCCTCCTCTCATTCTTTACGCATCAGAGACGCCTGACGCAAGCCCCTGCCCGCACACAAGAGCAGCACAGCTTTTTGCCTATTGTACACTGGACGAGTAAAAGCGCCCCGATGGTTGTGTTTCACCCCTCAGCAGAGCCCTGCTGGCCCAGCCCCCCGGGTTGTTTATCCCCCGCCGCCCCAACATGGCTCCCAGAAGAGGGGCGCCGGCGCGGCCCCCCCGCCCTGACCTGGAATCCCCGGGGAGGGGCGTGGCCGCCACCTCCGCCAATCGCCGCACGGGACGG
>WEIU01006593.1:80415-117906 GCA_013389925.1 Aegithalos caudatus | reverse complement strand
TTTTTTTTTTTTTTTTCCCGGTGCTAATAATTCTTTTCCCCCCAGCTTCATTATCAAGAGCAGAGGTTGGTAATATGTTTAGCAGGTCACTAGTGACCTTATGCCAAAACCATCCATTTACTTGTTTGATGAAGCTTCCATGATGATCAAGTGCCTGTGCCAAAAACCTGCTTTAGCTATTCCTCCCCTCTCAGCTAAGCCAAGCTGAGGTTAAAGTAATTTCCCTTCCCACTCAAGGTATGGGAGTCACTGGCTTGGGACCAGCTTGTACTATGTATGGTTGTATTCCTAGGTGCTGTTTTGGGTGAATGGGGTCAGTGTTATAGAGAAGTATATTCCTAAAATCCACGTTTTCACCATTGCTTTGCAAAGCACAGCTCCCATACCTCTCTGTTCCTGATGGGAGGGAGGTGTGGAAGAACATACCGGTCATCAAGCTTGAAGGCTGCAGAGACAGCGTAGCCCAGCAGGAATCCAGTAAGGGGCATTAAGGCAGAAGTTCCCAGGAGAGATGGTGAGAATACAGCCATGATACAGCTTCCCATATTGGCCACAGACAGAACAATTATAGCAGCAGATGACAGTAGAAGCATAACCATCCCTGTCTAAGATAAAAGTGATTGAGATGTAGACAAGAGAGAAATTCTGGCCAAAATGTGCCTCAGCTGTGAGAAGCAGTTGTACCCAGTTCTCTGTCCATCATGTGAAATACACAGAGGACATAAGTGCCTTTCATAGACATAAATGTTGTCTGTAATCAACAAGAGACCATCCTGGGCTATTGCTGAGAGAAACCTTAAATAACCAAATACCTTCCTAGTCTGTGTGTACAATGACTGCTCTTGCTGCACAAACTGCTTGTTTCTCAGGCATTGCTACTTGTCTCTGTCCGGGTCCCTTTGTGGCTCTAGTCCAGCCCAAGCAGGTGCTGAGGAGATGACTTCACTCACAGGTAGGGCCTAGAGGAGTTCTTGAGTGAGACAGTGGTGTATGTGGTTGTCTGAATTTCTATTTTGCTGTTTAAATGCCTGATGTATAAAGGAGGCAGAGACATGATTCCAGGCATAAGTGAGCACTTGGTGATATAGTGGCTTCTGTTGGATAGGTATCTTACTGACTTAAGCAGTAATTTTGTGATTTGATTTTTACTTGTGTGCTATACCTCTGAGAAAGTGGGGTGCTTTTAATTTGTTTGGGGATGGTTATTGTTTGGTTGGTTTTTATCTGAGTTCTGGTTTGGTTGCAGCAGTAGTTGGGGGCAGTGCCTATGAGGTTCATTAGTGCTGGTACAGCAAAAAACCTCCAAAGTCAAAACTGAAGCAAAAGGAGAGCAATGTAGGAAGTTGGCTACAAAACATCTGCCTGGAAAAGATGGAGGACTTCTCCTTGGGCAAATATTTTAACCATTGAAGTGGTGAAGTGGATTTCTTGAGCTCTGTCCTCAACCCTTTCATTGATTTGTGACATGTCTTAAAGAAGTTAATGTCTGTGATTCTATTTTTGAAAACTTCCTCAAGGCCCTTGATTGAAAGGCCTAGCACAGAATACACCTTACCTTGGTGATAAGGCCAGTGTACTGTGGTTTCTTCTCATTCAAGATGATGCCAATGGCGCAGGGGATTAGCATCAGCACCAGGGAGGTGACTATTCCTTTGTAAGGTACCTTGCCCTCCAAATCACCCTCATACAGTCCTCCCGAGTAAAGGTACAGAAGCAGTGGCATTAATCCAATTGCCAGGACCATGGAGCATGCGGTCATTACAGCACTGAGATGAAGAAAGGACCCCTCAGTAGAAGAACAACACCTTTTAAAAATGGAGTATGCTAATCTGATTGCTTGCCTGGACAGATTTTTATATGATTTTTCCTTGCTTTTTCCCAACTTGTCACCGAGCTCTCCCCAGAATCACTGTCGGATTATAGAAGGATGTGATATGAATGGAGAAGGGATAAGATGACTCAAGTATCATACATGCTGAGAAAGGCTACAATACCCATGACAAGGGTACAGTTCACATTTCAGAAATTCACAACTGAGAGAAAAAGTAATACTTTGTATTTTTGTGCTGGACCTTGTTTTATCGCTAGGGTTTGTTGGAGAGTGGTGTTCTGCTAGTTCAACATTTCTCACTGATACAGCCTCTTCAGCACATGATCAGTTTACACAGAACTGCATGGATAGATACAGCATATGTATATGCTGTATACACTGCTACATGGAGATGAAAAAGTGTTCCTGCATCCATGTTATCAAGAGCTGCATGCCAATGATTCAGAGAAAGGTACAAAGTCCCATTGTAGAACAGGAACAAATTAACTTTTGAACAATATGGGTGCTTTAAAAATATTTTGGACTTAGTATTTCAGTCTTTGCCCAGCTTCTTGGGGCCTCCTAACATTGATTAAATTAATTTCTGAACCAGTCATTTAACTAGATTGGCCTGGACAGTGAACAGGTACGTAGCTTTCCTTACCTGAGGTTCATGTCCCCTCTCAGTGCCAGGCTAAAGATGTTGGAGAGGTTTCCCCCTGGGCAGCAGCCACAGATGAGGATGGCCAGGGATTCTGAGGTGCCCAGCTGGAAAAGCTTGCCCAGTGTGAATGCTGTCAAGGGCATGATGCTGTACTGAGCCATTATGGCTATTGCCACACCTTTAGGTCTCCTGAGGTGAGTTGTGATCTTGGCTATCTCCATTGTGCATCCCAGAGACACCATGATGATGAGGAGGACCACAATAAGGATTACATTCAGGGCTGTGTCCGTAGCCCGCTGTCCAAATGCTAAGGGTGGTGCCAGACTGGTCAGGAAGGTGCTGCTCTGTGTGCAACCTGGGCTCCAGAGTTCTGGGCTATCAAAAGCTCCCTTGGTCTTGTTCATCCTGCTGAGGGGTTAGGAGGTCCCTTCTTTTGTAAGTGGCTGGGAAGGTGAGGGAAGAATTGATTCAAAAGTCCAAATAACATTAAATTAATGCAAGAAAAACATAAGCTCTCTTTAAGGACACCACTCTTACCCTTCAGCAGCTGTTGAAACAGAAATCTGCATTTAGAGCAATCAGCTGTGAACCCCATTCACTTTGGAAATATCCTGTGCAGTTTGTGTATCTTCTGCCCTGGTCCTCCACTTCTTCCAGCATCCACCCTCAAAGTGAGACAGCTGGTGAGAGCAACAGCTCAAAGTGGGTAGAGAAGCCAGGTAAAGGTGAGCACTTCATACAAAGGAAAAGGAGCCAGAGCTCCTCCCATTCACAAGATACTGCTGAGGACAATACTTGAAAACATGATTCATCTAGGGTACTTTGTTTTTAATGAGGTTATAAAATATTCTTCTGGCCATAAATAAAGTGTTTGATAGCAAGGTCTAGAAGACATTACTTATGTGGATGAGTAATTTCTCTGCTAAACACTTGGGGGCCTTCACGTCTCTTTTTCTGATGTTTTAAGTCTGACACTGTCTAGAAACCTTTTGGTTGCATATAGGAATTAATTCTCCAAGCCTTACCAAGGCTGAAAATATTATTCCCTCCTTGGCACTGAGGGAAGGTTCTGCAAGGTAGGTACCTCAGCTGACCTCTGCAGTGCAAGGCTAGACTCGATGGGCACAGCAGTGCTGCATTCAGGAGCGCTGGGGTGTTCTGCACTGTGATCCAGAAGGGGCTGCAGACCTCACACAAACTCTCCAAGCAAAGCCAAATAGGCAGCTGTTACCCACCCCAGACTGGTACCTGCCGTGTGCTTCCAGTACGAGGCTGCACAGCACGACACGCACTCAGTGCTCTCGTGTGCAGGGGAGAAGGGCCTGGGCAGCTGCTCCTCGGGCAGGAAGCACCTGGAGAGGTAGGTGATCCTCCAGCTTCTGTGAGGGTGACTGCTGCTCATGCTGCCACTGCTCCCTGGCTGTAACAGGGGACGTGCTTCCCTATACCTGCCATGCTGGGGAATGGCACATTACCTGCCTTGCCCTCAGGTGCCATACTTTCTGATCCCTGAAGGTTTTGCCTTCATTTAAGGCATTTATTGCCTTCAGATTGACCTGAGCCATCCCCTAGGTCACGGCAGGGCCTCTAGAAATAGACAGAGATGAGCACATTGAACAGAGCAAAGTGGATGCAGTTACCTTAGCACCAGTGGATGTGGCTGTAGGAAGCTTTGGCAGATCACGCGCTGCTCCGTCCTTCCCTGGCTGAGCTTCGTGAGCTATAGCACTCTTCAGTCCTCCTGGTCCAAGAAAATCCCCCTTGGTAAAATCCTGTCTTCTGCTTGCAGGATATGAAGCCTGGCTCTAAAAGAGCCTCACAGATAGGGAAGTTGTTGTTATTTGGTAGTTGTACCAATAGGACTGGGGAAGGGATTTTAACTGGGGAGATTTGCTGCAGTGTGGCTGAGTTCTAATTCCTTTGCTGAAGGGTATTATGATGCTGCAGTAGCATGTTCATTGCTTCTATTCTTCTGGGAGCTCAGCAGGCTTAGCCTCTGCAGCCCTATTGCTCTGGAAACGTTGCTGGAGGCAGGCAGGAATGTCAGAGCTGTTCTCTGTGTTCCTCCCCACTTGGTCTTGCTTTGGTTGGGAACTTTGTTTTCCAGGCTGGCAGCCAGGCTGGAAAAGCACCAACAACAGCCCAGGAGGCCAGCACAGGCACCTCCATCGGGTGGGAAGGAGCAGTGCCTGTGGCTCTCAGTGGCTCTGCACATCCATGCCCATGGCTTCTCCTACGCCTTTGTGAGCACTACACTGCCATTCCTGGGGACAAGGGGCCTTTCAGTGAGTCACAGGTGGTGCCTTGAGCCCCCTGTGTCACTGTGGTGGCAGACTAGTGCCTCGGCTCATTGCTGGGTCCTGGCTGAGCAGGTGGGGCTAGGAGGCCTGCAGCACTGTGTGTATTTTGATTTTCTGTAGGGATCTGCAAGACTGCCAGGCACAAGCAAGGGCTGACCAAGTAGTACATGGGCAAGATCCATAAGAATTATGGAGAAAGTGCAGGAGCAAATCCCCCAGCAATTCTTTATCTCTTTCTATGCCTGTCTTCAGGATTTTTTCCCCTGTGAATCCCCAGCCTTCCTAAAAAAAAAAAAAAAAAGCTTGTTTTTCACCATGTTTGCCTTTTAGCTGTGTGCTGATTTTGTTAGGAATGCAGAAAGAGTCAAGCCAAGCAACAAAGTCCTTATAAAGTGTCACTGCCTCAGCAGCACCTCCTCTTCCCCTAAACTCATTGTAGCCCAGGTTTTTAAAATTACCATGTTCTAGCATTCTCACCCTTTGCAGGACTGTAGAAGAATGTTTCAATTACTCCAATAATTAAAAAATGCTTGCTAGGTTTTTATTGTTCAAGCGTTTCTACTGGTTCCTAGTAGTTAACAGAGGAAATGCCACAGAAGCCAAGGAAGAGACTGGTTGAAGAAAGAGCAAATTAAGATCATTATTTCACCGCAGTTCATGCTTGGACATTGTTATTTGACGTGGGCACCAGAACTGGGAGTTTGCATTTAACTGTGTCCAAAGAGCTGTATCTCGGCTCTAAAGCAGCTGCTCCCTGCGGTAGGAGGTGGGATGGCTGGAGAGCTGCTCGGAGGAAGGAGTGTGCTCATTGCAGACGGCAGTCAGTGTTGCATGGGCATGCTGCTGACTTGGTGCCCAAGTCCTTGTTCAGAGGAGGCGGTTGCCTTGCAGAAGCCGTCTGTTTAGTCCCAGGGCAAAGCGTGCCTTTCCCTTCCTTCCTTCCTTCGGGCACTTGCTGGAAGGCCCAGATCCTGACAAACTTCCAGCTGCTCTTCCCGCGCTGTCCGCCTTTCCCCCGTGACGGCCGCTGGGGGGCAGTGCTGGCCCGGCCTCCGGTACCGGTAACAGCGCCCCCATCCACGGCCGCGGCCCGATCGGCCGGCGTCGGGCCGTGCTCAGCAGGCCCGAGGCACTGAAGGAAGGATTTTAAAAAAGGGTAAGTGTATACCACTTTGCAGACTTCCTGTGGGAGCTCAAAACGAGCTGTGTTGTGGATTTTTTTTTTTTAATTTTTTTTTTTTTTTTGGGAAGGAGTGCTTCATGCTTTCATAATGCAGCTTCATAAATTCATCTGATAAATACAAAATGGCTTAAGTGCCCCTTTCAGTGGTGGGGGGGCTGAAGTCCAATTTCTTAGTTTGAAACTGGGATCATCATCTCTCCCGTGTTTTACAGAATTTAACATAACCTGAGCTCAGTCCAGTGGCTGCCCAAAGGCCCTGTTTCAGCAGATGTGCCCAACAGGAACAGTGGTGCTTGATTATGTCAGATTTCACACTGTTGGCCCACAGTACAGGACATGTCTTTGACCTCTGGTGGCCACATTTTGCTCAAATGAGGTTTGTGAAAACAGTGAGAACTGTACTGTTATGTGCTTAGCTAATCAATTTGCTAATTTCTGTGTGATTTTGAGGCAATTTGCCCACCACAGCCCTGCCCACATGTGGGCACTATGCTGGACTGGGGATGGAGCAAGGAGAACTTCTGCAGACACAGTCATGACTTGTCATGACTTGTTCCAGCTGTGGCTGAGGGCTTTGTCCCAGCTGGAGACACAGGGTGGACACGGCAATGTCAACCGGAGCATGCTCCAGTTGGCCAACAGTGAAAAAGAAGCTTGCTCTGATGCCTCTTCTCTGTCATGGAGGTTATTTTGAATTTGAATTTAAATTTTTAAAATTTATTTTAAATTTCCTAGGCATGTAGGCATTGTTTATACCTTGAGCAGTGTAGGAAACTCTGTAGAAAGAAATGCTGCTCCGAGAGTGTGAGGTGCTTCAGTCATTCAGACCAGCATTTCTATCATATTAGTACACTGGATCTTCTTCTGAATTTCTAGAGTGAGACTTTCCACCAGCACTGGGAAATACCTA
Organism: Aegithalos caudatus; assembly: GCA_013389925.1. NCBI lineage: Eukaryota > Metazoa > Chordata > Aves > Passeriformes > Aegithalidae > Aegithalos > Aegithalos caudatus. The sequence continues at coordinate 111,039 of WEIU01006593.1, read as the reverse complement.
AGGGCCTTGGTGGGTGGGAAGGGTTCTACTCCATCCTTCCAGTGGTGTTACTACCCTAAGGGATTTTAAATTATTCCAGAGAGAGAGCTCTGGAGAAGGGTTATGTTTATGGTAGGCAAGCCCAGGTTGCCATGGATTCCTGGCTGCTATGATAGATTTTCTGTTCCCTAAGGAACCTGTAGCAGTGGGCAATGTGATGATACAGAGAAAGGCTCTGTTTTCCCTTGGTGGGAAGCAAGCTGCAGGCCTGGGGCAGCAACCCCCCTGCTGACGGGTTGAGGGGAGCACTGGGGGCACCCCATGTTCCCAGATACAAAGGGTGTCTCTTTTTCCTACCTCTGCCTGCAGGAAGGGGGTCAGTGTGGTGTTGAAGCAAGTTCACCTCAAGGGCAGATTTTTAATGAAAAACTACAGAAGGAAGTGTTTTCATGTCTGTGATGCTTATTTTTCTCTGTAGGAAGAAATATTTTTATTGTCCATTTTAGTTAGTTATTTACTATGTAGTTAGTGGGTCTAGTTAATCTTGAATGTTCCATTTCATTAGGGACCAGATGTCAAAGACAGCTTCAGAAAAATTTGACAGCTTAAATTTTCTTGCAATTTTGATAAAATGATGTCAGCAGGATATTTCCCTAAACCTGTCTCTAATCTGTATAGCCTTGACTATTGCTCTTAGCTTCACAGGAGAAATGCACCTTGGCTACTGTTCTTTGACCTTTGCAGGGTGATAACTACAGAAAATGCTGTCTTCTCTCTGGGTCATGTAAGAAGCCTCTGGCATGAGCTTGTGGGAGCTGCTGTGGGCAGCAGAAGGTTGCCCAGTTGCTTGCCTAACTTCCAGCTGTGTATGCTGTACATCTATAAAGGACAATTGCACCTTGAGCTGAGGCAAGTGTGCTTATTTTGTATCAAAGCTTATATTTAAATTATTTCATTCAGTAGGTTGTGCTCAAGTTCTAACATCATAGCTTTAAACTGCTCAATTAGTGACATGCACTAGTCCCCCTTCCTACATAATGAATATGAAGATTTAATACAGGAGATGGTTAGAAAAGTGGAAGGTAAGAAATAAGGTGTTCAGGAATAGCCAAAGATTAATGAAAGAGTCCAAGATCCTCATGCAGGCACAGAAAGGCTGGTGTGAAAGTCTGGCTCCCATAGGACACTCACTGGGGTGTCCTGAGTGTTCCAGCCCAAGGGAGCACCCCAAATGGGCATGGAGGACAACAGGGATTCACAAGGCAGCACCATAGCTGAGGTGGGGCACCTGAAACCACCTCCCAAGGGATGTTGGAAGTCTGGATAGTCCTGGACTGCTGGCCAAGCTCTTGTGGTCCACAATCCATCAGTGGAGAAATCCTAAATACGCATCTGTGTGTTCAGCAGCACTTGGATATGGGGACCTGTTTGTTTACAGCTTAAGCTCTGTGGGTGCTCAGTGTTGTGGCTATGCCACTGCTTTTTAGTTTGGATTTGTGCACTCCATTTACTTTGTTCCCTTTTTTGTCAACTTTTACTTGTTGTAACTGGACCCTGATTGAGTCTGAAGAGGCAGAATGTGCAGTTTTTGTTCTTCACTTGCAGGGGAAGAGAGCTGGACTTATTTCCTTGCTTAGCATCCTGCTGTAAAACACAGGCAAGCCAATTTCTGCCTCTCTTCCACCATCCTGCTAAAGCCCTGTTACTGCCTGCCTGGACTGAGCTATTGGCCTTTCTGCATGGTGCAGATGTGCCACAAAAATTTCAAGAGGACTGCTGAAAACCCTTTGCTTACTTGTGTACTTTACCCATCTGCCATCTTTGGCAGCTCCTTAGGCCCATGTGGGCTGAGGTCTGTCTAGAACAGCAGCCTCCAGGTGGCTGGATCCCAGTTTGGGTGCCAAACATATTCCTATTCCTCATGAATGTTTTACTGAGTTTCTGGGCTGGTGGAAATCTCATGTATTAGGTACTGCTGTGTTATTGGTATTCCTGTGGTCAGCCCCTGTGCTTGGGGCTTGTCCAGGCACCCGGGCAGTGGCGAGCCAAACCCAGCAGTGCAGTGCTTTTGTCTTGCTTTAATTAATTAGAGTAGGACACAATTATTAGCAGCATGTTTTTGTTTCCATTTGTTCATTCTGACAGCAACCAAAGGAAGCCATTATCTCTGCAAGAGGATGTTTCAGCAAGTGTTATGGTAAATAAAGCTAACAGGATCAGTGCAAAGGAGAGGATCACATTCTCTTAAGGACAGCAATCAATAATCAGGCTGTTACATGCCAAATCCTTTCAAGAGGCATGCTAGCGAGTTCACACTCAGATCAGCCTTTAATCTTGGAGGATCACTGACCTCTTTACTGGTGATATATTTCCCACAGTCTACCTGCTCTGTAACAGGTCTCCCTGTAAGACATGTGGCAGTTCTTTCAGTGCCTTCCAACACAAAGGAAATAAGTTGATGGCACCCACCTGCCCCTTTTGGCCAAGACATTTCCGTATGGATTGGGCTAAAGATGGAAGGCCAGGTCTGGACTTGACACTGGATAATGTTTCACAGCCTTCCCTGCTCCACCAGCAGCAGCAACCATGGCTGAGCACACCATAGGGTCCTAGAAACTGTGTGCTCCTCTGGCCCCTAAAGCAGGGACTGCAGCCTCAGTTTTAACTTTCCTGCAGTGCTTGGCTGCAAGCGAAATTATTATTGGAAGCAAAATGACACTGAAGACCAGTTTTTCATGCTGACAAATAAAATACTTAAGCAATGTGATGTTGGTTAAAACACCTTAACATTTTTTTGTGGAACCCTAGAGAAAAATGATGAGACGTATACTGCAGGGTATTCATTCTTGATATCTCCAGTGTTTCCTGTACTTTTTAGTGTAAGTCTTTTGATCTTTGCTGTTTGGTGCAAAGGTGTGAGCATTAGGTGAGCTACTCAATTTTATTTTATAAAAAAAAAGAAGTTTGTAGACCTCAGGGATTTGCAGAAAAGTTTGAAAATGTGATCATAAACTTCAGGAAACCAGAGTTCAAGTCAGAAAAGCTCAAATGTTTATAATTTTCTTAAAAAAACAACAAAATGCCTTGCAATTTTAAAAGCTGTGATTCTCTGGAGCCTGATAAATTTGCCTTCATCTGATAATTTTTGAGTATGTGGGGTTGGCAGTGCTGGAAAGGATGCTTTTCTCTCCCCAGATCATATGTTTCTGCTGGGAATTACCAGCTTTAACTGTTTCTGCACCTTTTCCTTGGCCGGTCTCTCCTGCAGCTGAGGAGCCTCCCCCATCTCTGGGGGCTTGGAAGGGCAGCCAGAGGTGGTGACAGTGGCCAGGATTGCCCCAGGGGCAGAGGCTGGGCTGCCCTGCCTGGTTGTGTCTGGCCATGTCCTTCAGACCTGCTGGGCAGCAAAGCCTCTCCAAGGTCTTGCAGCTTGCTGTCCTGGTGGGGAAGGTCCAGGGAGCTCACCAGGGGCAGCAGCAGCCCCTGGTCCCTTGTCCCTGCTCAGTTGCAGCCAGGGTTCATGAACAGCTCAGCTTGGAGGATTGTCTCCCACCTGCAAAGCTTGCTGTGGGGATGTGCTCTTCCCTGAGGACTCAGGAAGGGCAGGGGCTCTTTCCTCCAGGGGCTTGTTCACATGGCCTGTGACCCTGCTCTCAGCAGGGCACAGAAAGGCACGGTGCCTTCCCAGAAATCCTGCAGGGATACAGCAACACTGCTGGGCTCTTCCCTCTGCTTCTCCCTTCCTGAGCCACCTCCCTTGGGCACTGCTCTTTCATATTTTTAGAAAGCACAGTTGATGTTTTTCAGCGCTGGCTATGCACGTCAGCAGCCATTGCACAATGAGCTCCCAGGGCCATTCACTTCACAAGCAAGGGTCGTACCCTGCAACAGTGTTTTGTCACCTCCTCAAGAGCACTCCCAGCTCCAGTTGCTTCAAAATGGCAGATATTGTTCAGTGTCCCGTGCCCTGCTTGAAACCAGGCCTCCCCCAGACATGTTTCAATAGCTCTGTGATCTATTTATCCCCATGTGCTTTCAGGGGGAGTGGGGAAAAGCTCATTCCTATATTAGGGACCAATGCACCAAGATGCTGCAAGCAGCCCCTTTTTCTGCCTCCCAGCTCTCTGTGGTAATCCTAATTTAATCTAGCATGAACCCCTTGCAGAGCTGGAGGATCTGGAGGCTGGCCATACTCACTAATCCAAGGTCTGTGCTGCATGGGTATGGGCCAGCCCATCCTTTACAGGGCTGCAAATAGCAGAGTTATGGTCTGAATTTACAAAAAATAAAATATAAGCTCTCTGGATAAAGGAGGGCAACAATGAGCAGCGCTTTGTTTTACAGCTAGAGGGTGACCATGGAGACCGAGGGAGCCATTTATTGCCTTTGGTAAGAGAATTATCAGGGCAAGTAGAAAACTTCAGAGGCTACAAGCTGGCTGGGCAAAGTCTGGGTGCCCTCCCTCAACGGCTGGGCTTGGGGCTCTGTATGTTAATATGGTCCACCCATATTAACATTGTATATCCATAGTTTCCCACAAAAATATCTTATTACAGAGAACTTTTTTCTCCACCCCTCTATTGTAAGCACCTGTGGGTCATGTGGATCCTGCAAAACCAACCTTAGCTAACCCATGCCATCTCTAACTAATCTTTCAGAGCTCTGACTGTTTTCACATTTTCGCAACTGGACTGAGTACCCTTCCAAATTGTCAGCCTGATGCCTCCCCCACTGCTTTATATTCCTTGAGAAATACAATTGTAACTATTTAAATTACACAACACCTCAAAACCATAAATGTCTCCAAAGTTGTGAAGAATTCCCCAGTCTGGGACCACAATAATTCTGCCTTCCTAATTTTTTCCCATTATATTTTCCTGAATTTGCCTGCATCTGATACTTCAGCTGGAATGGCGTATTCCATTCCATATGTACTTCCAGCATGTGGACATCTGCATGGCACACTATCTGCTTCCCCTGACATGATGCCCACACTTTCAGACTATATACCAGGACTCCTTTCTCCTACCAAGCTTCTTCCTAGGCAAACGCCTCTTTTGGTTTGTCCTGTTCCTCCCTATATTTGCTCATCCACTTTGAAAATAAGCACTCCATAACCCAGGATATTATTATTTGTGTTTGTTTTGGGCTGGTTTGAGGTTTTGCCAGCAAAGAGGGCACAATTCTTTCTTGCAAGTTCTTAGGACAATGTGCTTTATTTCAGGCACAAGCAAACACTTTGCACTTAGCCTGTGCAGCACTGCATTCACCTACAGAGGTATATAAAGGGTAATGATAATGTTGCCCAGAAGGCTAACACATCAAAGGCCAAGGAGCAGTTAAAATGTATTATGAGCTGTTGGCAGTGATTGTGGGGGGTATTTGTGTGTTGCTGATTTGGACAGCCCGAGTAAATGAAAACCCTCTGGATTAATTGGTACACCAAAGGGATTTGGAGGAAAATGGAGGCTGATGGAAAATGACAAACAAGGGAAGAAAACCCTGATAGGTGGGTGTGCTGACCGGCTGTGGGGCACTGCTGATTAACTTCCAGCTCCCTGCTTTGGCCTGGAAAGCCGGGCAGAGCTGGGGGTGCCCTGCCAGGAGCTTACCCAGCACTTCGGTGGAAGCAGACTGAGCCCCACAGGCAGCATCTGCAGTGCTGCTATTTCAGCACAGCCAAGTGGGCAGTTAGAGGTGAGACTTACCAGGTGTCTTGTGACACCTGGACACCACAGCACAAGAGTTTAATTACTTTTAATGATGTGGGGTGCTAGGGGAGGGAGAAGAGGCCGTGTGGTGCCTGGTGTCACTGAGCAACTAAAGCTGGGAACTTCAAAATGGATTTGCACAGTCTGCTGGCTGAATCAGATTGCAACCAGGATTGAATAATACGATCCCATCTTTAGCTAGGATACCCATATTCCAGGTACTGTTTTGTGGTTTATTATTAACACTTCAATTTTACAAAAATGGCCTCTAACCCAAGTGTTACAGTGGCAGCCATACAAGCTCCAACCGTACCAGCTCACTCAAAAGCTCATTGAGCAGCTGGAGCAGAACACTCAATACAGCACCAGGTAAGTCATGCCCTTGCAGACCACCTGCCTAGTGGTTGGGGCAGGTATCCTTGTGCTGAGGATAGAGGGCAACTGGGGGTCTTTCATCCATCCACACTGGGCTGCAAAAGTGTCCTTGTCTTCTTTCTGATCAGCAGCTGTGTTCACCAATTGGTTTCTAAAAGAATTGTGCTAAAGCCAACCTGTCACAACTTGTGCTGGTATCAGTGATCTCCCATCTGGACATCACATGGTTCATTCTGCCAGGTACTTTCTCTGTCTTGTCATGGTCTGACCTACTCATGGCTGACTCTGCTACAGACTCTTTTTTACTGCTAGTCTTGACTAGACACCTCCAGTTTGGGGTGGTTTTCTGTTCTCTTCTACCAGTTCCTTCTGCAGTTCAGGAGGTTGTTTCGTTCCTGTACTCAACTCTGCAGTTTGCATATTTCTCTTTTGCAGACTTGAGGAATCCTTGTCACAGGAAGAAAAGCACAGAAGGTGATATGCTTCTGGTCACCTGGTCATTTACAAGGTCTCTTTCTTCTCTCATTTCAGTGCAGGGAAGAGGGGAAGAAAGAGGCTGCTCTAACTGGCAGGTTCTCCCAACCATGTGTCCTTCTGGCAGCTGTGTGGGTGTGATGAGGATTGAAGGTAAAACAACACAATTCCAGAGGGGTCTTTCCCTGTCCTTTCCCTAAATATAGTTACAAGAAAAAGAGTCAAATAAAGTTAGCAGAAAGACAGAGAAGGAAAGTGTGTTGCTGTATGCACAGCTAGGACTGCTCCTCTCCCCAAGACCTTGACCCAAGTCTGTCAGGCTCCCGTCTTGTCTCCCAGCTCATTGTCATAGATTATTTAAAACATGGCCCAGCTCTTCAGCCTCTGTCACTATCCATCCCACTGTTGTTCTGCTGGCAGTTTCCTCTCTGTGGGTGTCACAGGAAAAAATCTTGCCTTCTGCTTGTGTCTGGGGGCATTGTAGCAGAGTGGGAGAACACATTTTTAAGATAGCGAGGCCATGAGAATCGGCATCACCAACTATTTTCTGACACGATTCTGAAAAATTCATTGCTTTTCCCATAAATCCAAGACATATATAAAGAATCTGTTTTCAGTCTTGAAGCTAAAGGCAAGCATCAATTTTTAAATCTATTTTTAAAGCAAATAGCATTGTAATTTATAATGTTAAGCTGAAGTTTTTGAAGTGCTCTCATCCTTGGAAAAGAGAGAACATTTCATTTTTTGGTGACTAATGATGAAGTGTTTTCTAAAGGTGATTGAGCATAGCACAAAGAGTCCTAAATATATTTACTATCTTATCAAATGTAATTAATTGAACCTGGTTGCTAATGGCTATGACTTGGCAAGTGAAAAGCACTTTTGGTTAGCTAGATAGTTTCTTATCAAAGAACAAAAATCCAACATTAAAACATATGCAGCTTACTGAATAATCATGTTATTTGTCAGACAAGCAGAAGTATCACTGAAGTGCTCCTAAATGCCAAATTGGGTAATATACATAATTAGGGCCCATTTGATTAGATATGTGCCCATGGTAACAGCCAACTCAAGATCCATATATTAGTACAGTCATGAAATAATCTTCAAGGGGGGGATGATGGCAACATCTGAAGCTTCACTGAGGGGACTTTTGGAACATAATCTACACACCAATTTTCTCTGTTCCTGTGGTTATTCTTTATCTTATTATCTTCTATTTTTAAAACAATGCATACCCTGGTTCTCAAAGGTGATATACTGCTTCCACGAAGTGTCAGTACACTTTTGTCCCTACAAGGAAGATCTCTTACTCATCTTCATCACATTATAAAGTCTAAAACCTTCCTATATTTAGGGATGAAACCCAGCAATTGGCAAGGCTGCTGCAAGCTGTTTCTAGGAGGTGGCAACAATCATCACCTGGAAGGCAGCCCATCTCAGATCCACTCTCCCCTTGCAGCCCAGGACAGCCCTGTGATGGATAAAGTCTTCTGCATGTTCTTTTAGGCTTTTGCAGAAGCCTTATGAAGAAACTGCAAGGTCTCAGCAAGAAACTGATTTTGCATCAGATACAAGCCTGTATGCCCTGAGCTACTGCCAACCCACGGGGAATGAGTCCAGAGGGTACTGTTTGGGCAACAGTGGAAGGCAAGAGAGTGTTTAGCTGTAGATGCAATATGAATTGTCCCTGCAGTTTATTTTTACATGCTTAGAGGCTGAATGAGTTTGGAAGTGTCAGAGAGAATCAGAGAATCAGCAGAATGAATTATTATTATGCATTATTTATACAAGAGAAAAATACAGTGCAACACTGTATGTCCAGGGATGATGGTAGGTGCTGCTTTTGCAGAAGTGCCGGCTGGGAAATATTTAAAAGAAGGTTTTTTCCCTCAGTTAGGAATAGACCAAGATAAAGAAAATTCCCCCAGATGAAGGTACCAGGGAAAGATTGGTCTATAGCAGGGAAATTGAGGCAATGGGTGCTGAGAGTCTGGCAGGAGAGGAGCATGGAGTCTCAGTCCTGGCTAGTTTGGTCTAGAGAGCTAAGGTGTATGTGGCTACTCTGGTCTTGTCAGCTATCCCAGCAGTGCAAGAGAGCCACAGCAGACCCCTTACAGTGTCCTCAGCTTATAGGAACAAGACAGGACCTCGCACCAGGGGACTCTGAAGATATGTCATGGAGAGGAAGTCAACAGTGAAAGACTGTGACAAATAAACATACAAAGGTATTTTAGAATGTCTTTTAGCTTTTTGGAAGAAGAAGGCTATCCTAAGTAAATGGGAAACAGAACAGCTAAAGGGAAACTAAAAAGCTTTGACGGGCAGAGAAGGAGCACAGGGGAAAGTTTTATTTCCTGGTTTAGCTGTTAGTTGGCACAGAGAACTCCTGGGAGCACTTTCTCTAAGGGGCAAGTGACACAGCAAGCCATTATTTGTAGCCCTCAGCTGGACAGCAAGAACACTGTAGGAGTGTCCATACAAAGTCATCAAACTGTTACTGGATGCAGCATTAGGATTACACTTACTGAAGTGAAAGTAGATACGTGGATCCACCTTGGGCATGCAGTGCATGATTAGAAGCATGTCATCTTTCTCCATATCAGCATATACTTAACTATGTTCAGGGGATAGGATCCTCAGCAATATAAATTAACATCACAGGTCAAATTATACTGAAGCTGTGGAATTCCTACACCCTTCCCTCTTTTCTTTAAGTATGTGCTGTTTTTAGCACCTGTTCCCAAAGCAGGAGATCATTCAAACCAGTTATTCACATCAGCACCAAACTATGAGGTCTGAAATTAGTCAGACCAAATCCTGGGTCAGCCCTGGAGGAGAGCAGACTCTAACATGGGTTGTGTGTGAACCCTGTGGTGATGGTAGTGCTAGCCCTCAACACCCTGTTTTTAAGGTTTCTTGTGGACAGCCACCACCAGTGTCTGACAGTGCACTTGTACTGGATAGTCCCAGGCACATGGGACCTCCTACAGACTGAAGAGCTTTCTCTGGTCATGGGGCTGGAGGCCTGGCAGGTCTTTGGTGGTGAAACCAGCCCTGAGAGAGCCCTGAGGGTGCCACTGAAAGGATGTGCTGTGTGTGGGAGTGAGTGTGCTCACGCACACATGCATGTATAGGCAGTATTGGTCCCTCCTGAGATAAATGGCTCTAAGTACAGTTTTGTGAAAGTTTGAATTTCTGATCTTCAGAACAGAACAAACTGGGACAAAAAATAGGAAAAATTGTTTCCTGGAATTATAACAGTCATATTCAGAAATGTTTCTATGTTCTGTTTTGACATTTTTTGGATCAAAGTGAAGCATTTTGACATTTCTGAGGTAGGAATGTTTTGTTTCAATTTGTTGAACTGACATGAAATGTTTAGTTTCAAGTCTGCTTAACATTAAAATAGGCAGTGCCTTTCCTTGGGTTTGGGTCCCATTCTCTCCTCTAGGCTGTGCTCCCTGGGAGTTCTGCCCAGCTCCCATAAAGCTTGAGCAAGGTCCATGTTGTTCTCAATCAGTGCTCAGCCACAAGCCTCATGCACAGGAAAAAAAGGAGGCCTTTTTGGGAAAGTTCCTTTCCATGCTGAACTCAACTGAAATGAAAAAATTTGTGGCAGTTGGATCAAAGTTCTCGGTTCCAGTTCACTGTGACAAAACATCATTTCTTGTCAGCAGCACCCCTGTCTTCCCATAGGCACTTCCTGTGTTACAGAAACAGTTTTCCAGTTAAAGAAGATCTCCCAGTGAGTGCCCTCTAGATGTTGATATGATGTACACCAATAAGCTCCAGAAAGTCTGCAGGCTGGACCCTTGGATATAGTGGAGGAGCCGTCCTTTGGTGTTGATTGAGCAGATTTCCCAACAAGCTCAAGACCCCATTTGCCTGCTTGGAGGCTGGCTGGGGCTGGGGCAGCCTCTGGTTTGGCTGTCCCCAGGGGAAATGAGGGGGCTGCAACAGGGACAGGAGTGTTTCCTGGGAATTCAGCAAACTCGACTCTTTTCTGCAGGTGGCTCTAGGGTCTTCCTGGGATTTCTGATGAAATTTACGTAAAAGTCAGTTCAGAAATTGCTTTGGTTCATTCTCAACAGCTCTTTATGGGATGAGGCAGATCCTACTACTGACTGTGAGGGATAATTGAACTCCTTGCCCTCCCCCTTTCCTGGGCAACAGCTTCAAAAGATCTCTGATTTTGCTCACCAATCAAGCAATCTCATTTGCAAAACAACTGCAAGGGCCCTGCAAAAGCAGAAGGACAGCTCCTTTGTTAAGTAGTGCCTTTTGGTGACACAAAGGAATCATAAAGGTGATGGAGCTGTAGACGGGACAGCCACATTTCCTGGACTGTGCAGGCTGGCTTCCCTCCCCCTCCCAGCTGTAATTTCAGACCCCGAGTCTAAGGATTATGCAAGGCTCAAGTCCAGTGAGAACAAGGTGCACTGCAACTATTCTTAGCTGCAAAAATTATTCCTGACTTTGCTTTGAAATCTGAACCAGGGTTAATTTCTCTCCCCCTTCCCCCCCGTCTGTTTCCTCTCCTCTTTCATGTACCTATTTGCATAGACTGTCATCGTTAGAATTTCCATTAAAATTGAAAGCCTCCTTCCTGCATGTCACCTCTCGCAGCCCCCTTCCGCTTGCCCTGCGTGACTTTTGGAGGGCTGGAGAGCAAAGGTCCTGTGCTAGCATCGCCTCCCGAGCCCCGCCTTCCCGCTGCCCTCAGCCCTGCTCCTCCGTTGCTATAGGAACATCCATCAACTTGGGAGTGCCAGAGAAAAAGAACAGAGAGCAATCTTAATTATTTAATGATTGATTAATATATGTTTATAGAGCACTTCAAAACAGTACATAATTTTGTGAATTGTTTATTAACTGGGCAAGTGGTATAATTTGCTGAACCTCCTCCACTCTCATTGTTTCAATGGGAGGAAAGGGTGGTATGCAGCTTGCAGGTTTTGTAATAGTTATATTACTAAGAGTACTAGTAGTTCTGCTTCAGGAAAATAATTTAAATTAAGAACCTTCAAGTTTTCATAGGCAGGGCTGTTCTCAGTACCTGCCACTAAGGTTACTCAAACACCTCCATTATAAAGACCTGTGTTCAGCTGTTCCTTGGCAAGTTTCACGCACCTGGAAAGAAGGATTAAGCTTACTTCTCCTAAAGGCTGGAGAAAAAGAGGAGGCAGAGAGTGCTTGCAGCTGCTGGTGAAACATGGCTGGCTGGTATGTGAGCCTCAGCTGCACCACTCTGCTGAGTGATGGTGTTTTTGCCAGAAGGCCACAGAGGCCTTTTGATAAAATTTGTGTGCTCTGTGCCTGTAGTAACAGGTTGGAAGGGCTATGTAAGCAGGCTCTGTCAGCTGATGAGGAAGGATGGGATGTGGAGCATGGTGCTGGTGTTGTGGTGTACTGCCGTGTTCCCACATCCACTTGGGAATGCCAGCTAGATCGATGTCTGTTGCCTGTGCTGCTTGTAAATCCTGAGCTCTACCCAGCCTGACCCAGGTAATCTGCTGAAGCCAGCCTGCTTTCTGCTCTTTCCAGCCCCCAGGGTCTTCTTTGGGTCTGACATTCCCTGGTGCCTGACTGCTCTCTGTCTTCTTCCCTCTCCTGTTAACAAGCTGCGACTCTTTGCACAGAGGGGTGCAAGGTAAATGTAGACTGGCCACTGCAAGAGCTCTGTGTCACTAAGCATGGGAGAGTCTGGGACATGCAACACACACTGCCATGCATGCTTGAGAACTAAGACTTGCAGTGAGTATGGTTTTGGTGTGAGCTGTCATGCACTTGGAGAACTGTAGGGCTGGTACACCCTCAGTGTCAGGCCTGATGGTCCTTGCAGGTGAGGATAATTTGACAGAATACAGGCAGCTGATGAAAGCTGGTGCTCCCTGTCTGACTCAGTCAGGCTCCTTGCCTGAATAAGGCCTGCAAGACATGGCTGCTGAGGTGGAGGATGATTGGGATGGTAATAATTCTAGCTGGTGCTCTTGGAGGGGCTGTTTTGACTAGGTTCTTGGTACGAAGCACTGAAGACCTGTGATTCCATGGGATAGGTGTTGATTAGGTGTGTGATGTGTACAGCTCCCTAGTTTTTAAGAGGAAATACAGAATGAATAAGGAGACTTGCTAAATGAAACAAATTTGTTCTGGATTCACATTGGTATTTAGGAAATATCAAAATCTTTTTAATTGTATGGACTCTTGGATTTCTCAGCTGCTGTGAATCCATCTTCTGTAGAGCAATCATCCCATAAAGGTGCTTTCACACGTGACAGCCACTCTTCAGGGGTTTTTTTATGGAATTTAATTATTGATCATTGCAGAAGCCTCTGCTCCACCTGAAGAAAGCAGTAGCAGTATTAGGCCGTAATTCTGTAGTAGTTCAGCACTAGAGGGGGATGTAGCACGTGCTTTACATCCAGCAGGTTTCCTATGTGCGTGCAACAATATTTTACAGTGGTGTTTATGAGGAGGCTGTTTCTTTAATTGCCAACATAAAGATTTTTGTCTTGCAGGGACAATTTTCTTGCATAGGATAAAAATCAGAGAGGCTGCTATTTGCCAAGCCTTAAAAGACTGTGCTTGTAGTCAATTAATTTTGTTATGTTTCATGTGTGTGTTGGATATTGGGGCCTCAGAACTCCAGGCGATTTTCAGGNTTTTTTTTTTTTTTTTGGGTGTATGGCTGACATGAGCAAACAGAGGCTGCTTTTTAGTTTGGCTGTAGCTCTGATCCAGGCTGCTGGCTGGAAGCGTCTGAGCTTTGCCCTTCTTACCAAGGGGACACTTCATGCTATGCTGTGGGACAGCAGTCTTTTGTGGTGGTCCTGCAAGTAGCTGAACAAAGATGTAAAGCCAAATCCACCCAGCTCCACTTGCTTGGAAAGCTGCACATTTCTTTTTTCAGCAAAAATGGCTCTTCAGCTTTGAAGAGGTCCCAGTAATAAAAACCAGTTGTCCACTTTATGCATGAGCAAAATACTTGGCAAAAAAAGCTGCTGCCTTGAGGTTTTGCAGAAGCTGGTCAAATTCCTGTCCTCTTGTTTTCCTTCTCATCTCCAGTGAGCAATTCTTATTCCATGTTTTACGCAACAGTGCAGGAGTGTGCCAGTGTGAAGAGGTGACTTGCTCGCCTGTTAGCCAGGGAATTTCTCCATGTGCCTTTGGGTATGATACTTTGTGAGAAGAGCAACCAGGCTGGTGTATGCCATGTATATTCACAAACAAGGCTGTAGTAGAAGTTGAGAACATCAAATTGCTGAAGAAAACCTATATTCAGGCCAGTGGCTAAAGACTCTCACAGATCCAAATTTTGGCAGTTTGCTCTATGGGAGATCATCATGTGTGCCCCCATGCCCTCCTCTCCTTTCTCCTGCTTGTACCCTGGAATTGCATGCGGCTCTGGTTCCCACCTCGCGCTGAGAGAAATGTCGGCTAGCCAGAAAAGATGTCCCCATTCACATTTCCACACAGAAACTTTTCTTTCCCTACTTTTAGTGCCTGTAATTACTTCTTTACTCCAGTGCCAGCAATCTTCCATCAGGCATCGTTATTAATGGAGAGAAAAGAGAAGGGAAGGGAGGGAGAGAAAGGGAGAGAGTGCCACAAAACTTAATTTAATCGCAGCACCCCATGCTCAATTTAACAGACACAACAGCTCAGAATGGGGTCCCTGTGCAACGGGAGGGCAGGCAGTGGAGCGTCCCTGGAAAGAATTAATTGTGGATGACAATGTGTAAACAGTGCAGATGAATAGGGCATGCAGGTGTGAGGCATCGGGGCCATCCCAGGGACTTTTTCACACGAATTTCAGCTCCTTCACTGCTGACCTGCTCCTGAAAACGTGATTAGTGTCGGCGTTGGGAAACCATTCAGGGTGTCAGGATTTGGCACATATTAACTAGCCCTGGGGAAGAGGGGAGGGAGCACATGGGGGCTATGAAAGGAGGAAGTCTGGCGGACAAGGGGATTGTTAAAGGGCCAGAAAATCCCCATTGCTCTGAGGTGCCCTTGCTGCTTGGAGGAAAAATGGAAGGGAGCTGAAGCAGAATAGAGCTGCAAGGCACTCTAGCCCTTACTGAGCTATGTGGAAACCAAGATAATGCATTGTGGAATACTTTTCTTTGAGTGTCTGTCATAAATATTAGTGATGTTTGTATTAATGACTTTTCTTGGCTGTGGCTTTCCCAGTTCTAGACACTTCACCTTGAGAGACAAACAGTCAAAAGAAGCAGCAAAGTTAATGTCACAACGGTGCTGAGAGCAGGAAATATCTCCTGGGTATCATATGGAGGTTTTTCCAAAGGCAAAAATGCCACTTCATAATTATGTACTCTATAGAGACAGGGGGTTGTACAATGGGCCCAATTTACCAAGCCTGAGGTCAGGTGCTCTTAAATTATGTTCGTTGTGCCAGCCTGGCTTTCTGCATCCAAACAGGGGAGTTACATGCAGAGAGCAGACAAGGTTACTGATACCTTTTCACACTCATAGGAATGATGCAAGGGGAAGGATGGAACTTGATGAGTACTACCATAAATACCAGTGACTCTGCTGGATTCTATTATGCTCTTTCTTCCTTGCTGAAAATCCTTTCCATGCCTGTCTTGTGACTTGGGCAGCATGGCAGAAGTGCTGTGTAGGTGCCTGCTGAGATTCACAGCTTTCTGCTCCCTAGACCACTGCAGCCCAAAGACTTGGGTCTCACATAATAAAACAAAAATAGAAGTTACTCTAATTGCCAACATACTTGTGGATGTGAAGGAGAGGTTGGGTTCTTGCTGGCCTGGTGATGAAAAAGGGCATAGCCATTGGTGCTGGTTTGGCAGTCCAGACACCTCTGTGGGTGGCAAAGTGGATCAGCCTCTTCCTGGGCTGTTTCATCTTGGAGAGATGGAATAGGTGGTGAGGGGGGACATGAAATATCATCACAGAAACCATGGCAAGTGTAGAAATCCCATCTCAAATTCAGAATTGCATTAAATTGCAATTGGAAAACTACCTACTTACTTTGCTTAGTAACTCACAATTATGTGAGAGACTAGTTCAGCATCCTTTTGAGATGAGGTTGGTGGTGGGTATTGCTGCCTGCAAGGCATATTGTAGGGCTGAGAGAACACAGAACTTCTGTGCTTGGGCAGTGGAAGTTATGCTTTTCGTCCTGATTGTGGCAATTGGAGATGATTTCTGTGGTAAATCTCTGGAAAATAGCAATAGCTATGTGGGAAAGTTACTCCTTAAGCATTAAAGTAGTAACCTGGCAATGCTTGTATGCTCAGTTAGATTGTTGGCAGAAGGGCAAAACCTGATTGCCATTAAGCCCAGTGATATCTATATTAATAAGAAATAAGAAACGAAGGCACAAGCTTTATGCAGTACAAGCCTACAGAAAGGCTATGTTGAGTTGTGTTAGTTCAGGCATGCAGGAGATAAGGCTAAGGGAAGGTCAGTAATTTGCAAGCAGTGAAAATGGGACTGCTGAAGAAAGTGAAGATGTGTCCCCCCAGACAGTTGTATTAAGCTTAAGACCGTAGCTCTAGCTTGAAATTTTACTGAATCCTCACAGCAGGTGTTTAACATGGTGCTGCATGTGAAACATGCTGCTGTGGTAACAAATTGCCCTTTCTTGTAAGGATGTCCAAGGAGTGCAGAGGTTCTCAGGCTTCATGATAAATCAGAGCCAGGAGGGAAGTTTAGAAGTCGGACAGGGATGTATGTACTCCTTCTCAAGGTAGTTCTGTTGTCTGTGGTACCAAGCATGGGGCCTGGGCCTGTCCAGGGTGATGATGAAGGGGCTGGGCTCCTGGGCACTGTGATCTTTGCAAAGGTGCTGGTTGAGTTGTGGTGCAGGTGGGAGGATCTGCTGCCCTTCTAGGATGAAGAAACTCTTGAATACAAGCTTGTTGTGACTGTGAGTTGAGTGATGGATTTACCCACAAATTTCGAAGTTTACATTAGAATGCCTGATGCTATTCCCAGGTTATTGTGCAGTTAATGTTGCTTTTCATAGTGCTTTTCCTTCACATGATGTGTCCCTTTTCAGGCCTATCAGCTTCTTGATCAAGCTTAGATCCCAAAGCATCCTGAGCCATGACTTCTGATCCATCCACTGGTTAACCAGGGGAAGAGCTCTGATCTGAAAGCAGATATAGCTGAAAATCAACTTGCTTGCCTGACTTTTCTTTTTAATGTGAGAATGTAGCTTTATGTGACAAAAGGAAAAATGTACTCTTCTCCCAAATCAAGGCAATAATGTTGAAAAATCCCAATAACCATGGGAAAAAAGTCTCTGAGGCAGCAAAAGAGGTGTTGCTTAAAATTAAAAGAGTCAACTGGATAAATAGTTCAAATTGTGTAGAATTCTTAATAATGGCTCATTTGCCCAGCTCTGCTAAAGGTCCCAGCTTTATCTTGCTTTCTCACAAACACTTCTGCAGTTGATATTGGTTATCATATCTGATGAATTTGATGATATACTGAGTCCAGCTTTGCACATGTTTCTGTGCTGTGTGAGAGTATTCATCGAAAAACTTGGCTGCTTTCAGCCCCCTGCCAGTGCCTTGGCAACACTGGAGTTTTCCAAAGTGCTCTTAGATACAGAATCTAAGTAACTTATTTTCCTTGTAGTGAGGCTGGAGCAAAAGGTGCCTTTAGAAGAGGTTACAGCAGGGGGCAAGGAATCGGGAGCTCTAAAGTGAGATGGAGCAGTTTGCCCTAGGAAAGAAGACCTGAAGCTTTGGGTGCGTAGGGCTACTGGCACCAGGCTAGGATAAACCCTGGATATGCCAGGGGAAGGAGACCTGGGAACATTGAGAAAAGGCTGTGAGGGTGAATTCACTGCTCAATATTCAGGCCAATGAGAGATATCTCACAGCTTAGTCTCTGTGGGGTCGTTCATCAGCTTTTCTTAGCTGGTCTGCTTGCAAGCAGTGCTGCTCTGGCTGCAGCACAGAAATGCTCTGGTATGGAAATACTGACACAGAGAAATTATTAAAAGCAGCCAGCTGGTTTATGGGTAATCTCAGGTACAGTTAAATGTTGTAGAGCTTAAAGACAAGATATATTTTTCTCAAGTTGGAGATGGGTTGACTAATTTCAGTAAAATAAGTCTGTATCAAACCTTCAGCCAATGCTCAGATGAAGTACATTCTGAGTAACTTGCTTTTTTGTGACAAGTGTTTGAAGTCTGCATTTTTAGCTTCTGCATTCTATAGCTTCTGGGAGTGCTTGCAGAACTTCCACGCATCACTTTATAGACAGACTCATTGCATATTTTCTATTTCCTAATCTGTGCCTACACTAAGGCAGAGGACAGGCAATACTGATTTCTCAGTGCAAATGGTTTTCCTGGAAAATATTTTTCTTGGGTCTAGACCATGAGTTTGAAGGTAAACAAGGCACCTTCTGTAGTTCCAATAGTTTATCTATATTAATTGAGCTGAAAACCCAAAAACCACTTAATCCTAGATGTTACACAGTGGTGGAGGGCTGCTTATGCCATCTGCTCTGGAGCAGGAACCAAAGTGGTCATGTTATGCTGGGATGCTCAATCTGCCTGTCTAGCTAGTGAAAGCTAATCCCCTGAACTTCCAAGCCCTGTCCTCTGTCTGGGGTAGAAGCAGGCCTGACTCTGGTGGCATGGTCAGAAACACAGGGTTTGGTTCATTGCTGGCTCCAGCTGCAGTGGTCAAGCATAGGTCTGCTTGACAAATGCTCACAGACACATGAATTGTGTATCTTATTATTCATTTCTGTGTTCCTTGAACTCTTTACCATCCCTGCATCTCCATTTCCGTTTCTCAACCAAGAAAGACAGCCTGCACCTAACTAGTTTTCCCTCGTAGTCCTGGTTTTGCCATATATCCATTTCTGAGTTTGCTATTTCTGATACTGCTAACCAGGCTATCTCAGACTTATGTGCTATTATAGGTATGGTTACCAGGCATGCTGGCCTGGCAAGGCCCCATTTCCCAGAATGTCCCCAGTGGTCCACTCCAGCTGTCTTGTGGTTCTGCTGTTGCTCACACACCTTCCCCATAACCACATGAGGGATCCAGCCAGCCCTCACAGCACCACCTGTACTTTTTGCCAGCTTCTCACAATATTCCCTCTCACATTCAGCTTTCCACGTCACATCCACTTTCTTGCCTGTTAGCTTCTAGACTCTTTTCAGGTAGCTCAACCTCAGGCTATGGCCCAGCTGGCAGCTTGGTGCCTATGGTGTTAGCCCCATCCTTCCCCCTGCTGAGTTATTATTTGCTTGTAAATGATCCATACAAAGACCATAATATATTTATTGGATGACATAAATCAACTTGTTACTGAAAAGTCTTGCCTTTTTGAGGATATATGACAAGAAAGCCAAGGCAGAGGTCCTGTCTGAGCAGTTGTATGTTCTGCTTTCCAGCTAATGCCAAAAGCCAGGACTGTTTAATAACAAAGCAGTCTCAAAGAAGGTGGTCGTGAAATGTTTGTGGATGTCCTTGCCTGTTCCTTGGCAGGTCTATGGTATCACCTCTAGTACCCTGAGGGTGGTGAAACGATTCAGCTTGGTTGTTTCTTTCACACCTTCAAGAATGTGTGAGGTGTCATTTTGGATCTGCTAGGCAATGCTGGATGTTTGCCCAAAGAAAATTGCTGGCCATGGGAACAGTTGAAGTCCTTATGAGAGAGGCTTGGGGGAGAGGGCACGAAAGCAGCCAATGGCAAAAGCACCCATGAGGTGTTTGCCTGTGTCTCTGCCCTTCCCTCAGCACTCCAGTTCTGCACCTCTGCTGAGTCCCAGTGGAACCATTTTCTCCTGCCCAGACAAGGGCAGGGAGGAGTGTTCTCCATTCAGGGTGCTGGGTGAGCTGAAGCACCTGCAGCCACACTGCTTGCTCCCAAGAGAGACAACTGCTACAGCTCTGCTCTCACCCTCCTGCCATCCACCTGCTCACCTCCAGCTCCCACTGGCAGACACAGACCTCTGTTGGGCACTGCTGGGCTCTCTAAGCCCTGGAGGTTGGCACACCTGGTGAAAGATCCTTTATGAGATGGACTCTCATGTGTCTTGGACATGAGGACCACAAAATTTGTAATAAGGTAAAAAACTTGTGAGGCCACAAATGAGTAGCTAACCCACACCTAAGGGGAATAGGTCTACCTTAGTTTTCTGCCTTGAAAACTAAGTGAGATTATCCTAGCTGTGAATGCCCATTAGATTTGTATCCACCATAGGCTTCAAATGGACTGCAGCAACATCACTGCTTAAATCTTCATGTTGCAGACTAAATTCCTACTGAATTAAGCCTATTAGGGAATATGAGCTCTTTATGCACAGACTGTTTGACCTCTGTTTGCATGGCAAGATTTTGGCCTGTAATTATTTCCCAAATACATTGGGCCACTGTGTATCCTAGGTAATAATAACATAATTTATATTACCTACTTTAAAAAGCCAGAGAAATTGGATTTTTTTAAAGAGAAGGTAATGTTTAGAGAGTGAGACACTGAAAGATCTGAAAATATCTTGTAATAGAATTAACCACATCAAAGAGTCTCATTCTTTCCATATTTTGAGCACCTTTGTCTTCCTTTGCATATATAAAAGCTGAAGTATTTGGCTAGTTCCCAGCCAAGACTGCACACCCAGGATTCCACCCAACTTCTCCACACCAGTCATGCACACAGTTTTACCTGTTTTACCAATGAAGGAACTGGTGGGCTGTGCAGGCTTGGCTGGTGCCAATGCTCAGCCTCAAAAATTTGAGTGGTTAGGTGTTGGTGGCCACACTCTGGGATGGCTGCAGAAAGTTTGGCTGAAAATATTTTCTGAAAAATGTATGAGGATTGGTCCTCTGACAGCATATACGTTTCTGCTCTACCAACTAAACTTACTGAAGAATAAACCTTTTATTTGATGCAATGGTGCCTGGCAAGTCCCTTTCTCATTGCCTGCAGTAATAATGTCTCCTGAATGTATCTCCATCTTTGGGCCACATTCAGGAGACATTATTACTGCAGGCAATGAGAAAGGACAGTTTACAGCCAGCCTGATGCCTTGCATAGGTATTCAGCGCCAGACCAGAGGTCAGTGCCAGTATCTGGGTCAGCTGGTACTGCCACACCTGAGGCAGTCCCACGGGTGCCTCTAGTAGTGATGTCCTATCTGGGCTTTTTGGAGCCCAGAAGGGACCTCTAGGCTGATTCAGGTATCAGAGGGTCAACCCACCACTAGTAAAAATGGATGTGTTGCACATATAAGTAAGGAATGGCTGTCTCTCTGGGAGAGGGTAACTCTCCCACTGGGTAGCTGGCACATGAACAAACTCTTTCTGTACCTACAAGGTGAGGCCTGTGTTTCTAATATAACGCCTGACCAAAAGCTTGTTTTAGTAAATGCAGAATACTCTGAAAGCTTTGTTGTAGGCCTGAGGCAAAAATAGCACATGCTTTGGGGAGGACATGCACAGTCCAGAAGCAATGGAGGTTCTTCACAAGAGTGGGGCAGGTCCTGAGCTGCCAGTGAGTCCCTGCACTCACATGGGTACTGTCACTATCACCTACATGCCTCTTCCCCAATAAGCAGTTTCATGGAAGAGAAGTCTCTTTGCCTATGCTGAAATGACACGGGAGTGTATTCTTCTTGCAACCCGGGAGCATTTCTGAAGAGCTTCATGGAATGTGTGGATCAGGAATAGACTCTCTAATGAACACATTTCAGGAGATGTACAAGTTGTGAGGAGATCGTAGGTATGCCCCCCAAGAGGTCTATTCTTTAATCAAGTGGCACATTCTGTGAGGACTCTTGTTTACTAAGGAGCAGCCTTTGGCAGAGGTGCCATATGCATGGGGCTCTGGCATCCACCTGCCATGCTGCTAAAGCAGGTGTGTGTATTTGGGAAGCATTTCTACACACACACAGGAGGGGGCTTGTACACAAACGTATACGTCTGTCTCTTATGTGGCTGTGTTCCTTTGAACTGATCCAGTATCACACTGAAGTGAATGGGAGGTGGGTAAAGCCTACAAGCCTACTCATGGGAATACCAATTTGCATGAGCATGTCCTTGTTTTGAAGCAGACTACTGTTCTCAGCAGACTGCAGCTTTTTCTCCTTCTTTTGTATTTTTCAGTATGAAAATGCTGCATATACTTTGCCTCTCTAAGATGTTCCTTGTGATACAAGAAACACATCTTTGTTGGTGTTTCATGTAACCTTAACAGACTGATGGTGCTCAGTACCATGCTGGGAAGGATGGGAAGTCTTCTTGATCAGCCCCATAAGCTGTGTTCTCTCTTCCTGCTCTCCACTTTATCCCCAGTGTGTATTACACTTGCCCCAGCTTTGCTGAGATAATTTGCACTCTCCTAGTTCATTAGCTGCTACCCCCTCCTGTCCATGGGCAAAAAAAAAAGCTCTTACTGTTCAAAAGAACACATGCAGCAATCATTAATGCTGACCCTAATTGTGCCAATTCAAACCACTCAATAGCTCTAATTAAAACCTCTCTTGTGCAGGGCACTGAACAGTAACAAAACTGTCACCCTGAACAATCAAATCATGGAGCTAAGAAATTTTTTCCCCTTGTTGTTCAAATGTTGTTGCTGCTGTCGGAAGGGTCATCTGAAGGGATTAAGTATGAGGCTTTTGTAGCCTGCAAAGTTGGTGGGAGTAGGCGGGGGAATATCTAAACCCAACCAATATCTTTTAGTCACAGTTTGAAATCAGAAGACGCCAACTTTTTTCCAGGTCTCCTTTCATCCACTTTACCCACCCCCATACAGCAAGCAACACCTGCAAAGTAGACAGGCTGTTGGTTATGAGACACATGGATACCACAAGTCAACTTAAACATCTGCAAAGGAGGGGGTGAGGGGGAAACCCAGGCGTTCCTATCCTACAACCTTGTTTCTCAGGGTCCCTGACTACACTTTCCTGTGCGCCATAAATAACTCTGCAATTACATTAATTGGTTGCATATTTGTTGACACAGGGGTGGACAAGGGTAGGTTACGGTGGGAGGATTTTTGCTTTCAGTGCAATTTTATACTACTTTCTTCAGATGTGCTTTAATCCCCACTCTCCCTCTCCCCATTATTTAGAGTTCTCGTGTCTCTCAGAATAACTTTATAAGCCTGTGGGTGGGAGGGGGGAGCAGGAAAAAAAGAGCATTAAAATTAATTTGATGGCACCCATGCACACACATCTGTTCTGCTGTGTTTCCCTAGCAAAGTCTATCAATCAAAAGGAAAAGGTTGATATGTATCACAGTGGGATATTTCAAAAAGCTGGATGCAAGCAATTGTGTTCTGGAAGGTTTTATTCTGCTCTGAGCTTCTGACAGGAATCAAACGATCAAAATGGTGTGCATGTATACCTATATTTTATTTTCCATTGCCCTTTTTTTTTTTTTAAGAAAGTAGTGAGATTAATAGAGCAATAGAGTTAACTACGAAAATTCCAGTCTTGGTGTCTTTTGTTCTGTTTATTGTTGTGCATGTTCTGAAGCCCAAACCTGGGATCGCATGCAAGAGCCTGACAACGCTGCAAGCACTTTTGTATCTGTGCTTCTCTTCTGTATCATTACAGGAGCACATGCTGGCCCTACCCTATGTGGTTCTGGGTTCAAACCACCATCTCAGAGTACTTGGTATGGGGTACTTCACTGAGTCTTTCCTTCCTGTGCCTCCTTGACTTGCCTTCTTTCGCTAGTAGTAATCAGAGGTGCAGTGAGAAAGTTCATGGCATGTTATGTTTCATCTTTCCTCTTTTCTTCTCTTCTTAGCTGCTGTCCCAGCTGAGAAGTAGGGAGTAGGATGACACCATAGAGCGCTGGCAGTCTGCCTCTTCAAACACGCTGAGCACTTTCTGTTAGAAACCACCTTCGTTGTTTCTTGTTCTGACTGCTGGGCTGTGCTGTGTGCTGTTACAACATTGTCTTGTCTCAGCAGTGAAGCCGTTTAATTTAGTGATGGATAAAATAGCCCATTCTTAGAGTACAGCTTGACTCAGCCTTTAAGTATTCAGCGCTGGTTAGTGACAAGGCACAAAATCTTGATGTATAAAGACACATTCTTTATGTATAGAAACAACAGGACAAAACCTAAGAATGTTTTTAAAACACTTTGAGGTGAACAGTCTCTTCTTATGGAAAACTCTTTGTGAACTTGGCCATATGAGGTTCAGGGTTCTATTTTCACCAGTTTGCCTGTGACCCTGTAAGTACTAGCCAGGAGTCAGGAGGAGGACCACACTCTTTTCTAAAAAATGGGTGTGTAGCACTGTGATGTGTGATGGTGCTGAACCACTGCTGCCTTTGTCCCACCGAGTGGTAATACAACACTAAACAGTTTCCAATAGCAATGTGCTCTTACAATGGGATGAAGAGATATTGGTGACATTACCATTTGGCATTTGAAAGTGAGCATTTCAGAGCAAGGTGCCTTCATCCGCAGCACTGGGGAGAAGAAACCAGAGCTCCTTGACAGATTTGTTGTCTGCTGGGGGCAATGGGACATAGCAAAACATGTCTTATACTTCTTTATGCTTGCTCAAGAAGGGGAAATAAGGTACAGAGAGGGTTTTTGACCAGCTCTAGGTGCTTTCAGGGATGCTGAGAACAAAGCCTGGGACCCTAGTATCTTGTCTAGCTTCTGGAAAGCAGCAGCTCTTGTACTGAGCTGATTCTTGCCTGTCTTCATATAGGAAGCTCTGTGTGTCTCTGTTATCTGTTGAGCTGAGGGTAGGGGAAAATACACTCCAGTGTAAATTCCCATTGCTTCCTGTATGGATCTCCCACGGTCCTGTCTGCCCTTCTGTCTCATTTCTTGCCCCCATTTTCTAGGCAGCAATGCTGGAGTCTATCCTCTTGACTAAGCTGTTGCACTTTAATTTTCAACAGGCCCCTATTGCTCTTGCACCTTGTGTGTGGTCTTTGAACGTTATGTGGCTCGGCAGCTGGGAATAGTGAGTGGGTGGGCAATTTAAAACAGAAAAGACTCTGTATCAGCACAGGGCTGAGGTTTGAACTCTGCTCAGCTTTGGATACGTGTAGCTGGTTCTCAGGGCTGTGATTTAAGTGCCGTTTTGCTGGTGTCAGTGTGAAACTTAAATCAGTGCTAAGAAACTGGTAGGGAAGAAAAAACAAACTTTGCCTGTCTGATAAGGAATGTTACTCTTGGCCCTGATGAAAAATTGTGGGATCAAGGCATCTCAGAATGTATTCTGCTGTTTTGTCACCATTTTTCCTCCACAACTAAGAAGACAAAGAGTGTCTAGTTCAATGTCAGGGTTTCTTTGCTGGAGAATATTTCCAAGCTGTTTCATGCCATTTAGAACAACAAATCTGATTCTGAGTTTCCTGAAGATACGGACTGCTAATGGAGTGAGGCAGATGAGGGGGGTGCCAACCCATGGGACAAAATACTTTATTGCATTCATCTGAGCATTTCTGTGAGGCAAGGTAAATATGCTCAAGCAACAAAATATGGTCCCAATATCATAACTTGTTGAGCTCACAGGGCCTGGTTCTCAGTTGCTTCCTTCTCCTTTTTGTTGTTGTCTGTGCTGGTGGAGGATCACATGGAGGGGAGGTTAGGCATGAGACCCTGCCTTACATGAGCCCTGGCCTGATTCCTACACACACTCTTCTTTTGTACTTTCAATGGTCAGCCCACTCTGCATGGGCAGAGAGTTTTCATCTATGGGGGATTCACCAGTTGCTCTCCTTTGCATTTGCAGCCCAGAGTACCAGCTCCTCAAAATTTCAGTGCAGAGGTAGTTTTTTTCCCCACCCACTTTCCATCTATCCCACCCAGGTAGACAGGATGAGCAGAAAGAATCCTTGCCTTGATAAGACTGATAAATGAGGTTGGAACAGATCTCCTCTTTTATGGAGTCCATATGGAGTCCAACCCAACTTCAAACTCATAGCTGACAAAAATAAAAAAATTGGCAAGTCCCTAAGTACTTTTAAAGATTCTAAAGGTTAAAGATATGGTCGATTGGCATTCTGTTTAGAGCCTGGAGTGATGTTATATTTGCTTTACAGAATTCAAAGGAGTGCACAATTAACATTAGAAATCTATTAGATAGATATTTAGAAGAGTCATTCAAATTTCCAGTACCACATACATACCCATCACTCACCATCACTGCAGTGGCCTCATATTGAGTTTTAGCATTATACCCCATAATTTTCAAAACATAAATAAGAGCAAAAAGGCAAAAAAAGAGGAGAATATCCTTGTTTTCAAAGAGCTGGCAGATTACAGACTAACATCAGCTATGTCATTGTAGTGGTTCCACCCTTAAAAATAGGTATGTGCTGAAGTACTGTGAACAAATATACTGAAGATCAAATGAGCATTACTGCCTGTTTACTACATGTTGCACTTACTGCATTCCTTTCCTTTTGATTTAATTTTGTTCTGTTTTCATAATCATACTGGTGTATAGCAAACAGCCTCTTCCCATGATGCAATAATATAGGTGCATGAAGGCATGACTGGGTACTAAGATCGGATGAATGGGCACTAGTGAGAGCTGAGGGTCTGGCAGTGATGGGAACTAATCAGGACTACTAGCAACTCTTTGGGAAACCAAAGTAATGCAGCCAGGACCAACACAATTTAATATACTTTATAGAGAAAAAGTCTGAACAAAATTCCTGTATGAAATATAATGAATGAAATGGCTCTAAATGGATTTCATAGGAAAAGGCTTGAAATCCTGTAATATTTTTGACAAAGCTTTTCGTTCAAGTATAAGGGAATATTCTCCAAAGAGCTTCAGAATGAAAAGCCCAATAGGACACTAATTTTTTACTAACAAGGTTTCTCTTTCATTCAAGCATATATATACGTACATATAATTAGCTTCCATAAAAAGCTGAGACTCTTTGACATAATCCAGCAAATACACCCCAAAACATCCTGAACACCCCAAAGCAATATGTCTCTGCTTCCTAACAAGAGTGAATACTTTGCACTTAGCAGCAACTGACTGCTATTCCATCATGGGAAGAGGTGGTTTGCCAGACACCAGTATTATTATGAAAATGAAAAAGAAAGGAATGTAGTAAAGTGCAAGATGTAGTAAAAAGCTGTGTTGGCAGTGGCATGACACTGTAAAATTGCTGTATGCTGTGATTTGAATCTTTTTGAACCCACTGAGGTCTGATTTTCACCCTCATAGTCAATGAATCAAACTTACTCCTCCCCACACTCGCCGTACTCTAGCTATGTCTGGTAAGCTGGGGAAATTGTATTCCACCTCATTTTAGGCTGACTGAACAGACTCTTCCTGTCCTTGCTATTCTTAATTTCATAGGGTCGTGAATGTGCTCAGCCGTGGCTTTTCAGTCTTAATTCTGGACTGCCCCAAACTTGCCTCTAGATGAAGATTTGCAGGTGTCAGCATAGTAGAAAAGGTTCTTCTGCTACTGCAGGTTCTCAGCAATTAAGACCTGGCAGCAATGGATAATTCCCTGATTAAATGATCCAAATGATTCAATGGGAAAAAAATACAAAAACCAAAACCAACCAAACAAAAAAGCTCAAAATTCTGCATTTTTACAACCCACAAAACCAAATCTTACAGCAAATGTCGCCGTTCTTCTTTACCTCTTTTTAAAATTGTGACAAGTGACATCTAAACCTCTTGCAGGAGTGATTGTAGCATCTCCTGACTTAAAAAAAGAACCTCTAACAGTAAATTAGTCCCTAAAAGCAATTACATAATGTTTGGAGGCAGCAGATTATTCTCTACTGAAAGTTGAATAATCATTTCTACTAAACATGTGCAAGAAAAGATTTGTGCACTGATGGAAGCTGTGGCAGATGAATCCCATGATGGTTTTGAGTGCCAATACTGTTTAAAAGAGGACAGTGATCTTCTGAAACTTGTTTGAGGACAAGACAAGTAGAAGCAGAGTCAAATAATCAAAGCAATCAAACAGTTCTACCTGAACATTTGTCAAGACCACCAATATACGTGGCCTGTGCCATGAGTTTGTGGTGATGCACATGATATGCAAAAACCATAGCAACAAGATATTAATCATCAACACAGACGGGCACAGGTTGGGGTAAGTCTTCAGAGGTGCAAGTCGTAGGCTGTATCTCATGTGCACAACAAGCCCCAACGGTACCAGTTTCAGCATTCCCTTACCAGCAGCGCATAGATGAATTCATTATGGCTGAGCTCATGCCTTCCTCTGAAGGATCCATTTGTTGGGCCCGGTATACAAATGCCTGGACCTGAAAAATAGCTTCTCTTCCAGTTCTGTGTCCCTTTCTCTTTGTGGTTTTCAGTTACAGACTCTGGGCAAGTTCTTTGCTAGTGAGACATCACTGAGTGAAGTACTGTGCCAGCAGTATTTGGCACTCTGACTGATGGCAGGGTTTTTCAGAAGAGTTCAAGTGAGAAGATTAGGCCCCCAGTTCCCCTTATGTTTGGTCAATAGCCTTCTCGTGGCTCATCAACCTCTTTGCGATGCCACTGATACCCAGTGCAGGCGCTTCCGACTTGCTAGCAACCTGAAAGAAACAACAGACAATTTAATGGCCCAAAGCTTTCTGTTTCTGCAGTTTATTCTATTTGCCTACATTTTTCTTTGATGATGATACACCAGTAAAGTGCACCTATACCAAGCAGAGTACCACACCCAGTGTGCCTAAGACTTAGGCACAAGTTTTCAATGGCGAAAGTGACCACTGGAAAAGACCCACATATTTTCTCTCTTAATGGTGTTTTTAAACACAGCTTGGATGTTGCTCCAGCCTCCTTAATGATAACTTACTGAGATTTTTGGGCTTGGAACAGCTCAGTAAAATTTAGTGGTGATACATAGGCCAGGCTATGAAGTCTCTTCTGCACTAAGGCAGTTACTATCCACAAGGGAAATATTTCTCCCTACAGAGAAATACCCTGCCGTGGCTGGGAGTATGTGTGGCAAGGTTATGAACAGCTTTGGCCATGAAGGGGTCAAAGGTTTCTGTTACTGGGAATTTCTGACCCTCTCTAGAACTTCTACTTGGTGTTAAGATGCTGCTGATATCAGAGCCTCACAGGCATTGGTGGGTAGGTTTCTGGTGTAGCTGGTATTCTCTATTAGGGATTAAGAAAACAATTACTTTTTCATGGTGTTAACAAACATTTGTCTAGCATAGAGATCCTGATATCCTGGTGTTTGTGTGTGAAAAATACACCAAAGAAAGGCATTCATGTTTAAAGTACTAGTGATAAAGAACACATGAAGGCAAAACACAAAATAGATCAGATGCAAAAAATTCCCCTATGAAACTGGAGAGAATGTAGGCAAGTGAAATATTGTTATCTGGACTGGAATTTAATCAAGACTTAAATATGAGGTTATGTGGTACTTCAGTGGTGGGATCACTGCCTCAACAAAATTGTGCTAGAATTTGCCCGCCATTTCACAGATTCAGGTGTGCACCAGTATAACCTGCCCCAACCTCAACCAAACTGATCCTGATATCCACAAGGACACTCATATTCAGACTTCCCAGCTCTTCCCCTCCTCTTCCCTTCAAGGTCTCTCTGCTCGTATCATGTGAAATGGCATATGTTCAGGTGCATCAGAAAGACTTTGAAATGGAAAATCAGAGGATACCACAGGCCATGCTGGAGAAGAGCTGGCAAAGCTTAGAACCAGGCTGGCAGAGAGGTGAGGGTTAGTACTAAGGTAGGCTTTGCATGGGATGCTGTGTTTGGCGTCCCAGAGAAATCTGTAAGCCAAGAATAATGAATACTGGCAGAGCTCCATGTGAGTAACAAACGGCTTATCCTGTCTAGGCTAATGACAAAATGTTACATATTGGCATATTTAATTTTTTTTTTTTTTTTTTTTTTTTTTTTTTTTTTTTTTTTTTTTTTTTAGGAAAAGAAACATCAAAGCAACCGCTATACCTAACCACTCTACTTCGCTCTGATAAGATGCCAGAATTACATGACTTCTACTGTGTAACAAGGTTCTTCGTGTGGGTGTAGCAGCCCCTCCCCATACCTAGCGGATACACTCTAGGGAATTTTTGCAAGTGCAAGTATTGCCTCTTGTAAGGTCACTGAGTGAAGAAAGTTAATACATTGTGTGAACAAATGTCATGTTTTGTGTGTTTCCATAAAAGCACCACAAACCAGTGCTACCTAAAGGTTATTATCACCATTACATGCACAGCAATGACCTCCCATGCATATCACTCTGCAATATGTTGCAGACTCTGCCCTGCCCTCCATCAAACTCAAGCTGGTAATTTGAAAGTTAAGGACCTGATGTAAATGCAAGCCAGTCTAGTTCACAAGATACCTCCACTGCTCAGTCCCTCTGTCAGGCTTGGAGTTACTCTCTGCCTCTAATGCTCAGGGTCTACAGCTTGCTGCCATTACAATGCCATGGTACTGCTCCCTCTTTAGACATGCCTGTAGAGACCGGGCCTTGCTGGGAGATGTATCTCCGTTTTCCCCTCTTCTGCTCCACAGCTGCACTAACTCGCCTGTTGTAAGACAATGGTCACTTTCTATCGAAACTTCAAGTTACTGAGTGCCTGGTGCTTGGATGAACTGGGACCCACATGCAGTCTCTAAGGGCTTGTCATCTCAAGAGCTACCAAACTTGGACTTTGGATATTTTCCCAGGTGCAAGGCATGTATTTCCAAAGATCCCAAACACATCACCTGCATGAGATCTGAAGGATTTGCTGGGCAATGCAAAGCAGTGGGCTTCGGGGCTACTTGTGCAGCTGGGAACACAGAGGAAGATCTTCAGGGAGAGGCAGACTCTGTGGCTGTGGGTCAGCCATGCCCCGAGCCTCGGCATGGAGGTGACACGAGGATCCATACTCCCTGAGACAGGAGCCTGCTCCTATAGCCGACTTGGCCGCAGAGCGCAGGACCAAATGAACAAGGTTTGTGGACTATGCGGTGATTTCCTATGCCAAATTTACTTGCTAGCTAAGCCGGGTCGCCTGCACGGCTCAGCTGTCACGGTCCCACTGCCCCGGGATGGGGCCGGGTATGTCCTGCCTGGCTTTGAGGCGGGCGGCGCAGCCCGGCAGCGCCCCGGGGGCTCCGGCC
>WEIU01006593.1:4934-80017 GCA_013389925.1 Aegithalos caudatus | reverse complement strand
CCTGTCAGCGCCGCAGGTGGAGCCCCGGCCGCCGGGCAGCGGCCCCCGGCTCCGCTCCCCCCCGGGCGCAGACCCTCGCAAGGGCCTCCCCCGCTCGCTTATTAAAAGCCGGGTATCGGCTGCATGCGAGAAGTTCATACACCGGTATTAACTTGTTGGTATTTATTGCAGAAAAACACGGGAGGGGGGAGGTTGGCAGGCTGTGTTTTTATATTGCTCAACTTGCATTTAATGTAGCCCCTGTTCCCAGCACATAGCTTTAGGAGCTTTCTTTTTTTATGTTCCCGAGCAGGGATTAAATGAATCCTTGCAATAAAGCTAGATGCCTTCAGCCCAGGCTTCTCCCTGTAGGAGTCTAGCTCTGGCTTTTTTAATCTGACAATGTTTGACTCTTACTGGGGCTGTTCATTTCACTTACCAAACTATCACATTGCTCTGGGGGAGAACCCAACATTTTTCTAAATATGGTTCTCCCAGTGTGTGTGTTACTGCTGCAGCACCACTATGGAGTAGCGTGAGAGTTTTCAATTATAAAGCTGCAAAGCGGTAGCTGTTCTTCAGGCAATGCTGCAATGAAAGCACAGCTCTGGGCAAGTTAAAAAACTTTAGGCTCTGCAGACATGTTGGATGCATTGGCTATGTGCATTCTTGACCCAGCTGTCTAAAATGCTAGAAGTGTAGTACCTAATTAACTTAGACCATAGTTAAGGCAAGACCAGGAGTCTTTGAAATCCCTACTTGGCCAAAGTATAACAAGAAGGGACTTGAGTGAAAGTTCTTTTTTTTTTTTTTCCTAATGGAAGTGTTGTTTGACCATGATGGCTGTTAAATACTTCTCAGAGCTATGGAAAGCGTACTACTGGTTGCACTGATGTTGTTGTTCAGCTGTGCTGTGTAGCCTCTTTTATGGCCAGATGTGTAACAGCAACTGTTAGTTCTGATCTCACTAGTTCTAAGTCAGAACTGGTGTGTGCCATAAATTACTGAGACCTGCTTTAAAAGATCAGGAAACACAGGGGGGCTTTTGCATATATCTTTATTATCTGATATCAAGCATAAACCTCAAAATCAGAGTGATTCCAGAGAGGAACTTTAAAAGTGATAGGTAAGAGTCTGGCTGGATGACTAGGGTCTTCATCAGCACCAGCATATAGCCGTTTTAATGAAGCGCAGTTGAAACAACCAAATAAAA
The DNA here is from genome assembly GCA_013389925.1 of Aegithalos caudatus. Classification (NCBI taxonomy): domain Eukaryota; kingdom Metazoa; phylum Chordata; class Aves; order Passeriformes; family Aegithalidae; genus Aegithalos; species Aegithalos caudatus. The sequence continues at coordinate 78,825 of WEIU01006593.1, read as the reverse complement.
AAATCCTGATGGTAGTGCATGATTGTACAATGAGCCTGTATACCAAACAGTTTTCACATATACCATTTTTTATACTGTACTTTACAAGGCAGTTTAATTGCTCCCTATGCTGTGTTGTCTTGGATTGGGAGCTACATCAGGAGAGTGGAAAACCAAATACAAATGACTACTGATTTACTTTTTGCTTGAAGTAAGTAAACTTACTTCAATCAAAAAGTAACTTTGCTATTTCTTCCTTCATGACTGAGGAGAATATCAGATATTAGTGAACACTAATATCTGTAGTTCTGTTGGAAGATGTGCCTTAAAGTTTTAACTTAGTGTTTTAACTTATGAGCTTTTAAATGGAAGGTTATATATTTCTAGGATGTCTTACTCATGAAATCTGTCTTTTTTTCCCCTCAGTGTGTCGTGATTAAGTGCATGTGAAGGTCAGGAGTTTGGTTTGCTTGGTTGCAACCAGGTTGATATAAGCCCCTGAGCTTCATTGCTTGCACTGATTAGACATTGCCAGTAAAGTTGCCGTTAGTATAAATGTGGCATACTTTAGCTTCCAATAAAAACAAAAATACTTTATTATTATTTTCTTAAATAATGAGTATCAGGTTACACCAGTATATATTTGTCATGCAGACTTGTGATGAAAATTGTATTCCTGTCAGGAAGTCTACCTGGCCAGGTGTCAGTTGTGGAGATCTGATCTTGTAGGTGTTCAGTTGCTAAGTGTGATAGCTGCTCTTTTGCATCTTTTCTGTACAGTAAGCGCTAGAACAACAATATTTGCAAGCTGAAATTCTTTTAAAGGTGAACAGTAGTTTCTAGTCCTACTCAGTGAATTCAAATGACCAGCAATAATGCTTGAATCAAGTTCTAGATCTTCCTCCTTGCATTTCTCTTGCTACTGTAGTGTTCTAAGATAGGCAGCCAATACTGTTACTAAATACATAAGCAGAGGAGAATGGCTTGCTACTGTTTACAGAAAATATTGAAAAACTAGAGGTATTGAAGAGAAATAGGTGTATCTATATCCCTTGTGCCAATAAGGGATGAAACATTCATATTAAGTGAGTTCAGGATAATTACTTGAATACCAAGGTAAATTAAAAGTGCAGCTAGTACCTACAGGTCTGTTGAGGAACTTCTGGCTCTCAAAAGATGTATGAAGCTTGCTGTTTCTTGTTAAAGTGAAACTATGAGCAGTGATATGAATTCCTTAGGCTTTGTGTCAGTGACTTGTAGGAAACATCTGGCTCTTGCATATATTATGCTATTGCCCAATGACAGTTAATAACTGTCCCAAGTGAAGCCCCATAGGAAGTCTGATATCTTGTCCTAGAAATAACTTGGAAGCCCAAGGCTGCTGTGTGACTTTTTTCCCTCACTTGACAGATTAGTAAAACTTCTGCTGTGTTACACAATCACCCAGTCACTTCTCCTTTTGTAGCTCAAAAGAGCATTGGGGGACTATACTTGAAAAAGGTATTGTGTGAAGGATGTTACCTTCTAGAAAAAGATAATCAGGCTTTATTTTCTATTCATATTACCTTCCTGTGTGCCTCTTTTTTTCTGGTGGCATGAGATCTGGAGCATGTGACAAGCCAGGTCTTCCTCTTTCCCCACTCCTTGAACCTAAAACAATAGATGGGGAGTTTTACCAGGCTGTCTCTTGCATCTCCTACTGTGGAGTGCATTTAAGCAGTATTCTTTTATAGCAGATTAAATTGTGCCACTAAGCTTGATTTGCCTCCATCTGGACAGTTAAGTGTGAGGTGGTTGTGGGTTTGTTTTTTTGTTTTTTGGTTTTTTTTTTGTTTTTTGGTTTTTTTTTTTTTTTTAATTTTAATTTTTATTTTCTCTAGTTCAGGGAAAGATCTGTGTTGGCTCTCTGCTTTCTGAGTATAACTCCTGACCATTATGAACTTCATGGCAGAGAACTGTTGGTGACAGTAATGACAAATACTAGCACAGAGAAATGGTGGATGCCTGCAGAAGGCACACAATGTGACTGCAGCAGTCAAAAGCTGTCCTACGAATGGGCTTGGATTTCTGGAAGAGTGGGGATCTGCCCTCCTCCAGTGACTTCAGAGGACTAAAAGATCATAAAAGGGGAGGACAGAGTAGTCACTATAACGTTCTTCCTAGTTTCATGCATGGAAGCATGTCATATATCCTTCCTTGAAAGGCATGCTGGTTAGAGATGGAGGAGGACTTTATAGTTCAGTGCTGTTGCAAGAGAAGGTAATAGATGGGAAAATTGTGAAGCTACCAACAGATTCCAGTGCATAAATTGGAGTGCTACAGAGCATTGGGAATTTCCTGCTGTGGTTGGCTACTAGTTAAAACACCAAATAACAATCTTGGGAAAAAGTGCTGAAAAGGCTCTTGCAGCTTTGTTGTCCCCTCTGGGAGGGGGAAGCAGCATTGCATCTTATGCAGGAGTAGCACAAGGAGTGTGTTCTGCTCTGTGTTCACTGCAGCCCTGCAGGAAGGGTTCCACAAAGCAGGTGTCTTTATGCATACAAAATTAGGGAGTCTGTGTTCTTTATGGTGGGAAGAAATTACAAAAGCATGTGTAATAAGAATGTAAGGCAGAGGGCTTCATATACAGGAGCTCTAGAACAGAAGAATGAATGTTAGGATAGGTTTCCAATGACTGAATTTTGTTTCTTGTTTGAGCTTAATCACCAGTCTGCATTGCAAAGGTCTACACTAGTAACTAGCAACTGAAGCACTTTAATGCTTTTAGATTTCTTTACCATTGGAGGGATTAATTTAATGAAGAAAAAAGTACCCAAAGGCGAATCTTTAGAAAAGGGGACAGACTTGTTACTCTCAGGCAAACAGATACTCTGTTTTGGTTGGGTGAGGGATGTTTTTTACCTGAGTGGAAACTCTAATTGTATATAGAGCTATATTGCTTATTTCTCCTTTCTCCTATTTAGACCTTTAATGTTAACTGAATTCATTTATGTGTACTAAAGAAACTGCCCTGACTTGTGTTTTTTAAACAGTATGCAACTGTGTTGAAGAACAGGATTAATTCTTGTGTAGAGAAGTATTAAAACATTATGTTCCTATTGGAACAGCAGGCCCTCTTCTAAACAGAAAAATGTTGTAGGATTTTGCTTGCTCTGTGTAGTCTTAGAGTCGGTGTTTTAACTGCCTGAGCTTCAGAGTCAGCTACAAGAATATTTCCACTCATGTTAATGAGCTGTGCTGTTAATGAAAGATTTCTGGCCAGCAAAAGATTAGGTACAGAAAAAGAAACTGCTTATGTGTTTTTGCTGGTGATGGCAGCAAGCTCTGTAGCTGGTGGAACACCTACAATGATAACCTCTTGGACTAGTTTTCTAGTTTCTAGCTCTAGTGTACTAAGGTAATATTCACAGTGCAGAGCAGATGCTGTCTTGGCTTCTTTTATTTCCAGATGGCCTGAAGCAAGTGGTAAAATGACTGTAAACTTATTTCAGTAGTGTAGTAGCTCTGAAATATTAATACTGCTATTTAAATATCTTAGATGTTCTTATCCTGCCATCTCAAACTAATTGCGACATTACTATGTCAAAAAAACCCCAAACAAACAAAACCCCATTTGTCTCTCACTTGGCTGGTGAATCCCAGTTCTTCTGGTGCTGGCACATCTGTCAGTGCAGTTAAGTGTTACACAATAAGCTTTATGCTAACATTAAAAGCTAAGCATGGAAGCAATACAGGTGGAACTAAAGCTGATCCCTGAAGGCTGCTGTGCTGTCATATTGAAGCATCCTGTGTGACAGTGTGGTGGCTTCCTGTCAGAGTCCCCTGGCAGCTGCCACGGGGTCTCTGCTGCTGATGTGCCATCCAGGGATTGTGGCACAGCAAAGCCGAGCTTGGTGTGTAGTGGGAGTAGTTCACTGCTCTGGTCCTCAAGTGGCGTTCTGGCAGAGTGGCAGCTGTTGTGACTTGAGCTATTACCTGTACGACCTTAGGTACTGTCGTTGCATTGGTAGGACTCTAAGCTTTCTATGCTCATTTCTGGGAAGCTCTGGTTTGTGAAGTTCTTGCTCTAACAGGGAAGGCTGCCATTGATGTGGGTGAATCCATTCCATGCTGGAGCTTTCTGGATAAGGTGTGAGGTCAGTGTGAGATGTTTGCTCATGCAGAGAAACTACCAGGATGTGACAGAAGTGATATGTAACTGGCTGCCTCTTCTGGACTGGCTCGCATGAGCAGTTACAACTTGTGTTCACCAGCTTATATGTGAACTAGGTGAAGCTTTCTGTGTGTGATGACTTTACTGCTTGTAAGTATGAGAAAGGAGTATTCTGGCAACAAACCCCTGACTGAGAATGCAACTCTGCACTCTTTTTGTTGTTGTTGAGGGGAGAAGGCATTGTAGCTTTAAGACAGTAACAACAGGAAAGCATAGCTAGTCACACCAGGGTGTAAAGTTTTATTAAGGATGGTGAAACCACCCACCATACAAAAGAGTTCTTTGTATACAGCCTCATGCAGGCTATCAGCAGCTCTTCAGCCTAACAGCAGCTTCCCCAGGATAAGGCCTTACCTTGAAACCAGCCTCATGCCTCCTATCCGGGATGTTTTTTCTCTTTAATAAAGTAGGTTCCTGATGCAACTTAGGCTCCTGTGGAATGCTGCAGTAAAAATATAGATAATGTTAACAATATTCATGGGTTTTAGAAAAGAGTCATCTGCTTATTTGGTGAGGAAAACATTGCCTCATATAGTGGGCCTGTCCTTTGACCAATGCTATTTCTTAAAAATTTGAGGCGACAAATATGCTTGTTATGGTTTTCTACAAGGACTGCTCCAAGGGAAGCCTGTGCTATCTGAGTAGAAGGCCTTCATGCTGAAAGTGCAGCCCCTACAGTGTCGCAGGTGACAATGGAGCACACTGGCTTTGGTTTATGGAGGGATTTACTCCGGTCTGTGTGGCACTTTCAGAGTACTCTGAAGACTGGCCTGAGCCTGACTGGATGGTGCCAAGGCATCAGCAGCAGCCTAGAGTGACGCCTGTGGTGGAAGGCTGTCCTGTCTACTTCTGGAGATATTCAAGAATCATCTGGATGCAATCCTGTGCCATGTGCTCTAAGATGACCCTGCTTGAGCAGGAAGATGGGACCAGATGCCCCACAGTGGTTCCTTTCCAGCTGACCCACTCTGTAGCTGTCAGGTGTTTCTGTTGTGCATCTGTCCTTAGAGCAGTGGCCTAGAAGGCCCCACCAGCCTCCAGATGCCTGGACTGTCAAACTCTTTGCTGGTGGTCTCCCAGCTGTAGCCTGCTCAGAAGGATATGCTTGCACATTGGGTTTGTGCATTTTTACCTCCCACTGGCTTGTGGCTGGGCCAGCTGCTTTCGAGGGCCCACTGACAGAGGTTTTTCATTTGGAGTGGCACGTAACTATGCAGTGGGCAAGTGAGTGGTAGGTGTGAAACGAGAACAAACTTAAGTACTTCCCCCCCAGGGTCTGAGCCTAGAGATAGAAAAATAACACCAGTTACTATAGTAACAGAGGCTGCATCATTAAAGGTTGGCTTAGGGTTTTGGCAAGTAGAGTCTGGCAGCAAAGCATAGACAAGCAACCCACCAGTGCTGCTGGCAGACTCTTCATGCAGGTGGAGGAAGTCATACAGAAACTGGTGTGTGTAGGCAGATAACTTGCTCTGCCATGGACACCTAGATTCCCCTTTTGGGCTGGAGGTGGAGTTCTGTTGCCTCTGGATGAAGTAAATGAATGAATGTGAGCAGGGGATTGTACCCGAGTAACTGCCCCAGAGGACCATGCTGCTCACTGCTTGAGTACAGAACCAGAACATGCGCCAGGGTCCTGTAAACTGGACCAACTTGCCCTATACACTTTGACTTGAAGTGGCTAAGGGGAAGGAAGCAGACTGATCATGTGCAACATTCCTTCTGTGCAAGGCATACACTATTGAGATTTTGTTCTATGAATCTGTTGAGATTAGCTCTGTAGGCTAAGTGGCAGCCCTTGTCAGTCTGAAGTTAAATTTGATTCACTGCTCTAAGAGCATTGGCCTAATATAATTTTTCTCAATTTTGAGTCTCATGACAAACTGAAAGAATGTAATTTTACCCTCTTCAGAGTGGAAGAAGCATGCTCTTTTTGTGCCACTAAGATGTTGATTAAAGCTGGGTTTGAGGGGCTGATAAAAGTGAGGGCTTTCTCATGGGAGAACCTCTGATAGAAAGAATCATAGTAAGTGGAAGGGAAGGTGTGTAGGGATAAGAAAGATGGGGAAGCAGGACAGATGAAAAATCTTATTTTTCTAAGGTTTTTCTTGGCCACTGGTCCAGTTAATGATAGTTGGCATCATATCCAGAGGGAAGTGCTGATCCTTGAACAGGGAAGAGAGGTTCCAAACACTTAGTGGGCAGATTCTGTTTCAGAGGTTTCTCTTGGCCACCAGTTCTCTGTTACCATTACTTGGGTCACAGGCTAGAAGGAATGTGGAAAATGTTGTCCATCCCTGTTCTCTTCCCTGTTCCATGACTGAGAATTATCACTTGAATTGCACAGGGAAGCCATATTCTGCCTTCTGATGAACAAAGTCCACTAACTTAGCTGCTTTATGTAGGCTTATATATGATGCATGAAATAGTGCTTGTTCTATAATTTCATGGAGTCCAGAATAGTTGATTAACGACTTTATATTTGGTTATATAGAGAACCCAAAATATAAGATCATAGGATCCTTCAGTTGTAATTTTAATACTTTAGGGTTTGATGCTCCAACAAATCAAAAGAATCCAGTAAGTCTTAATATAAAGGTAACTGTCTCAGATTCTGTGGCTGTTGAGGGTTGCACAAGAAGCAGTGTGACCACATATGGTATGGAGGGGGAGTGAACCGGGAATCAAATAGATAAGGAAGCATCCTTAGGTGAAAACACCTGGTAGAGGTATCCTTTAATATCCAGATGTACAGTATCTCTAGATCTTGCTTCTGTGTGTACCATATACATGCTAGTCAGAAACATGTAGTATGGTAATCTTTTGTTGCAGCATAGACTCCCTTGAGTAGCATGAAGATTAAAGAACCTACTCTAGCTAGTATATCAAACCACTTCCCTTCCCATTTCTTTGAAGCAGATTTATATGCATTCTGCACTTGGGCTTAAACAAATACGTGATGGAACTAGGTGCAAGTTAAGAACTAAAAAGCCAGAAGCTCTTGGGTGTAATTTCCAAGTGGAGGATATTAAATGAGTCGGAGTTTGTGGATAGTAGCCAGATAAAGGGGTTTCTGTCTGAGCCAAGAAGCTGCTTCTGATTTGGGTCTAGTTACCATACAGAATGGTGGTAACTGTGTTGGCTTCTGCCTGGAGTTTTGCATTTGGCTTATTCCTTTGCCCTTAAAAATAAGCAGACAAGTGTTGCAAATGTAGATAAGGTGTGTGCAAGATTAGCTTTTAAAAATGTGTATGCATCTGGAACGCTAGAGGATTATCAACTCCAAACTTAAAGGGAAGCGTGAGTTTTAATACGTGTGTCTCAGGCTTAGTGGAAGAAAATTACTTTTAACATAAAAATCTGTGAGACTGGCATGTGTAAAATGAACGGGGTGTTAATGCAATAATTTTTTTGCTCCACGGTTCTAGAGAATAGCTTGACTTATTTCCCTTTCTGTATCTTAACCTCAAAATATGTAAATCTAGAAGAACTTGATCCACCTTTTTAAATTAAAAACAATACCAGTATTGAGAGCCAAGGCTTTAGAGTTCTGTCAGGTAAGGGATTGAGTGTAAATGCTGCCATATCTTCCTGCTGTTGTAGTAAATGGTAGTCAACTGGATTCTCAGTGCTTCTCCTGATGGTGTTATTTGCCCTCAGTTAGCTGCAATGCATCTGAAGTATTTTTGGAAAGAAAGCTAGATGCAGAAATCTGTCCGACTTTAACATAACTTCTGAAAGTGCTTGCCATGGGATAGCATTTCTTAAATCCACTACATATGTGTGGAAGTCCAGGGGTTTAGGTTTTGACTGTAAGAGAATGGTGCTTCTGGCTGCTGTACTTCAAGGCTTCAGGTTATTCTAGAGGTGCTATCCTGCAGCTTTGTAGGTAAAAATCTGAAGTGATGGCCAAGTGACACTGCCTATCTGGACAGGTCCTCATGTGGAATGAGGTATTTCAGTGGTGGCTGTGCTACTTGACACATCTCATGCTTTCCATAAAGGGAGTGAACATTGAAGAATTTTGCTATGATTTTTTTATCAGGGTTGCTACACAGTATTCCCCTGGCTTTGTTGGTTTCTATGGGCTGTCTTTCCTTCTTTATTATTGCATAGGTGCAGAGGGTATTTTTATGAGCAGGAATCATACTCCTAGGTCTAGGTTTGAATGTCAAAGCTGTCTTCTGTGGGCTTTATCTTGTTAGGTGCTCTGTAGAGCCAGGGATGTTTTGCTTCACAGAGTCAGGATGTTCTCTCAGTGGCAGTAACTGCTCTTGGACTCCCTTTACTTTACTGGTTTAAGCTTGAACTGTAGAAGGAGTAGTAGTTCCAATTTCTACAGACTTTTATAAAATGGACATAATTTGCTGGTGGTAGCATATTAATGATTGTTAAATTGTTGTCTATAAGTACAGGGAAGTATGTCAGCCCAAATTTTTTGTTTTGGATGCTCATCTTCAAGAGCTTCCAGGGAGCTGAGTGTTCTCTTTACAGTGAACTAAGAAAGTGCTTTATGCTCCAACTTGGTGGTAGTTTTCTAAATTAAGGACCCTTACATTGAGGTAGTCTAGTTGGCCCTGAAGTAATCTGAGTGTTACTAGTTGTAGCTGTTGAAGACTTAGGTTTTCCACGGCTCTGTCTTTCCAAGACTCAGGTTGTCCTCTCCTCAGCTCTCCTGAAGTAACAAATGTATTAGTAGAAAAAAAATGGGGCTCTGGTGGATTTGAGCTGTCACCTAAGCTACTACCCTTCTTAAAAAGTGAAGAGTTGTTAAAATATAACTGTTGGAGCCCTCCTGAATTTCCCAGCTCACCTATTAGTTATGTATACCCTGAAAAAACAAGATTAAATTTAAGGTGGCTGATAGAGTTTTAAATAACTAGACAATGTAAACATTTGCTATTTTGTTACTAAAATAGGGACTCTCTTAAGGTGAATAGGACAGGGAGTGGAAAGCAATCAGTGTGAAATTTCATCTTGTCTTCATCTTCAGTTATCAGTGAGATATATAAATTTCAGGATTTTTATTGTGAACAGTAGATACCTAAAGCAGTTCTAAACTAGCTGGGTTGTGAAGCTGAACTTTTCTTTACCACAAAAGTGTTTCTGCACCTGAAGCACTTTGGCAGCAGTACTAGAGCTGAAACTAGCTGTTGCTCATTAGCATACTGCAGTGTATGTTTTGCAGATTTCTAATCTGGATTTGAATGCACCCATAGGATGAAGCATCATAACTCATCTGCACTGTTTTGTAAAATTCGTTGGTTTGTAAACAGGTATGATGTGTAGCTGATAGCTTTTATCCTAGGAGGATGAAGCTATTCATGTTCATGTGTATGTGGTTCTTGCATGAACATAATTTAAAAAAAAGTCATTTCCAACTTCCAAATCGAGTTTTGCCTGTATAATTAACTTAAGAAAAATGCAGTATATCTTGTAGAACACTAGGGTTTTTTTGGTGCTGAAACTGGAACTGAGTGGGAGGAAAGAAATTTACCACACTTGTATAAATTTAAGCATTCCTAAAACTTGTCCCTCAACATTTCTGGATTTGTACTTGTATGACAAGTCTTGAGCCCAAAGTTTTGAGAATTGGATCTAGCTTTAATAGCTGGTGTCAGAAGCAAAGAAAGATTTTGTTTCCTACTGGAACTCTAAGATTTTACGTAAAAGTCTTCAAGCTTTGCTTCTAGTTCTGTTGGCAAACAAAACCAAAAATGTTTCCACAGTTGCTTCACATAATCGAGGGACTTTTTCCCCAGCCCCTGCTGAAGTCCCAGAATTGTGAAGATCAGTTGTAGAACCTCATGCAATACGAAGAGAAAGGTTTGATTAAAAAAAAAAAAAAAAAAAAAAAAAAAAAAAAAAAAAAAAAAATCAAGCAACAGTGTGCTCTAAGTGAATGGTAGTCCCAAAGAAAATGTTTAACTTCAGCTCCAGGCAAGTTTTTCTCTGTAGCAAAGAATAGTGAGCTACAGAGGCATAGCTCATTTTCCTCCATGTTTAAAGAAGGTAGGTATCTTACCATAGTAACTGGTTTTCCTGTTGAACTTCAAACTTTCTCAGGTATCCCATGCAACTCTTAGCTCTTTATTGCTTTTTGTAAGGAAATTTCCACATCTGACCATAAATGGAAAGCCTCTACTGTAACTACTTCCAAGTTAGCCTGCCCATTAATAGTGTCACCTACAGAATAGCTTGTGACTAGCTTTTCCTTTGTCTAGACTCCTGTCAAATCTGCTTCATTCCCTCTAAGATATATACTCTCTGGGTGTGCCTCTGTTCAGGCAGGACCATGGGAGTAGGAGAACAATCCTGAACTTGGTAGTTTTTGCTGAACTCTCCCTGAAGCCTTCCTCCTGGTAAAGGTGTGTCCAATTTCAGGAATTCATGCTTTTCTTTGGAATCACTGGGGCAAGTAAATCAAGTTAAACTTCATATATAGTCCACTTGACATGTTTACCTTCAGTTTGCTCAGCATTGATAAACTAACTTGTAAAGATATAACCAACCTTTCAGGGCAATGATTAAGTGTTGCATGTTAGAGCAGAAGCTGGAAATGACTTTCACTTCTTTCCTTGTCTTCACCTTGCATGAAACTGTGGACAATATAAGCACTTGTATTCAGGAAGTGCCAGAAGGCTGATTGTAGACTTGATGAGGTCACCTCAGATTAAGAGGACAAAATAGGGTGTTATCTTTGGCTTGTCTCTGGTTAGTATTTATTAGAAAGCAAACCTAGGGATTATCACAAACAGCCTAAGCCAAGCATGTCAGTTCTTCAGTGTATGGTAGACTGATGTTCACACATATCCATGCATTTCCTAAGGCAACCAATTAGGATCAAATGAGAAGAGATAATCTTGTTAAATCTCATGCCAATGTTCAGATGGGTAGAACTGTACTTATCTAAAATTGCTTTAGTGGGACTTACTAGTGGCTTTTGTTTCACTAGCAGATGTTGATGTAAAAATACAAGACTCTCTTGGCATCTGTTTTATTGTGAGGTGATTGACACTGGTGCTAGGCATTGTTTACACAAAACATCTGAATGTAGTCACAACTGGATTCAACAAGATACAAATGAAGACAGCATTTATAAATGCTGACACTGAACCTTCTTTAGTTGATGACCTATATACTAATTTGCAGTCAGGATTTGATGGATTTGAATAGAGGAAACCTCTTAAAATAGGCAAGGAACAGAGTTTGAGGAAGTGTTTCTTACCCAAAGAGCAGGCAGTACTTTTTTTAAAATTTCCTCAGCTTTGACCTTGTTTTTTTTCTGATGAAGCGGTTGCTGCAGTATTAGCTCTTTAACTGAAACTCACATCAAGCTGCTACCCTGGCTTCTTACTCATCTTGAGCACTTGGCTTAGAGCTTCAGATCCCTGAAATGAAGGAAAAGCACCAGGAAGCTTCCCCTTAATTTAGGGAGTGACATGCCTCTATCCTTTGGGGAGGAAGTTGATGGTACCCAGTGACATCTTGTTCTCAGTTGGGATTATTAGAATGTACAGCTGACTCTTGGGAAATCCTTCTAGATGTATTACAGGGCAACATCTATATTATATCTAGTGCTGTATGCAGAGTCTGCTGGGCTTGAACAGTTTCAGTTGGACCTACTGCTTTCAGACAGTGGGCTTGGATTTGTAGGAGGCTTCCCTTCAAATGTGATTCCTGTTTGGGGAGAGTTTTTGTTAAAATTGAGTAAGATTATAAAGTCCACCCTCTTTAGAGCTCAAATGGCAGTGATTGAACAAACGCTACAAGATACTAAAGAGACAATTGTGAAGGGCTGAATGAATAGCTGGTAAGTGTCTGTCTCCGTTGAAGCTTGTAATCCACTTTGGTTGTTGCAAAGTAAACTCTTGGACTGGAAAAGGTCAGCAGTTCTGGAAAGACAGGATAGCTCAAAATCTGAGTTGGTGTTGGACAATGACAAAATTAAACAGAACTGTAATTAATCACTTGCATTCACTTAATTCCCCATTCCTTTCCTTGGTGGATTTATTTACTGGTTTATTCACTTATGCTGGGAGAGTGGCCTTTTTAGATTTCAGACCATCTCTGTATTTCTTAAGCCTCACTGATGCTACAGTAGCTCTAATGACGAGCAAGCACCAAGTTATCCACAGGACCAAACAACATGGGCTGTTCTTGACTGGAGTATGAGGGTTGTGCCTAGAATCTGCAGACTGGAGATGTTTCTGCATTTGTCCTTGTTTGTGTGGTTGGTTGACCTTGCCCAGCTGCCAGACCCCTCCTCATATCTTCCTATGCTCCAGCATGAGTTTTTCCTAGATGTCAATCTTCCAGAAAAAATCTTCTCCATCATGGCCTCTCCATGGGCTGCAGCTTTAGCTTTCTTCAGAAAATGACCTGCTCTGCTGTGGTGTTCTTTCCAGGCTGCAGGGCAATACCTGCTCCTCCATGTGGATTTTTTTTTTTCCTTCTGTGGGCTGCAGAGGAGTGTCTGCTTTGGTATCTAGAGCACCTCCTTTGATCTGATCACCTCCACTGATCTGGATTATGCTGTGGCTTCTCACTCCCCTCCCTGCTCCCCATGCCATGTGACATTTTGCCCTTTAACTTTGCTTTCAGAGGCACTGTCAGCCTGGCTGATGGGCTGGTGGTTGGCCTGCAGTGGGTGTGGTATGGAACCAGCAGTGTCCAGCACAGGACTACCCCTGCTTCTAATGGAGACCACCTCTGCAGCTGCTACCAAAACTTTGCCATGTAAGCCCAATACAGGTGGTCAGACAAGTTCTACACTGTGAGTCAGCATTGCTGCTTCTGCAATGCTGCCTTGGATTGCAGAGCTCCCAGCAGAGTTAGCAATGGTTTTGCCATGCTTCTGAAAGTACTACCATCTTGGAGTTCACACGTCACTCAAACTGGTTGTGCCTTGAAATCACCTATTTCAATCCTTGTCAAGGCAGTGTGGATGTCTAGGAGAGAGGTTCCATGTGGTTTTGCCTTGAAAGGTGACAGTATACCTAAGCAATATCAGAGAAGATATAGTCTAGCCTAAGTTCTACTCTGTCCTTTTAATTTTTTAAGATGTAGCCTCAAATTAACTGAGTACTTTCAAGTTCTGTTCCCATATGAATATAGATTTCAGGTTGATTGTGTTACTCTGTTTTTTCTATATGAGTTCCTTTACCTCCAGAGCCCTGCAGTTCTGTACAATTTGCAAACAGCTGCTTTGTAGGAATGTGTGTGACTTATGGGGGGTGACTTTCATAGTAAGGAAGTAAAGCCTGAGCACCTTGAAGTTCTTTGGGGTTCTAGCTTCTACACACTACAGGTGTTTCAGATCATGGCATATTAGATGCAGGTTCTCTGGCAGTGAGTTGAGTGCTAAATCCCACATGAATTCAGGCATCTACATGCTATTCGTTTCTGGCTCCATGAAGAGCCTCTGAAAATTTTGATGTGGCAGGGCTGTCACATCCAAATGTAGGGACTGGCTTTTCATCTTCCCCATAATGGTAAGTGCTGTGACTGCTCCTGGTACTGAATAATTCTGAAAAAGGACTGTCAAATACTGTATCTCCTGACAAACTTTGACCTGGGAAACTTACAGAAGGTAGTAATTTTGGTCACCAACAATCTCCACACAGGATAGGAATAAATGTTTTTTAAGTTTCCGGAATCTGACAACTTGTAGCATTTTTATCTGAGGGTTTAAGCATTTACCAAATACTTTCTCAATGCCTCATGAAGACTAAGCCACTAGTGTGGTAATTCACAAACACTTACTGACCTTACACTTTAAAGCACTAATGAAACTCTATTACTTTACTTGCATTGTGTGTGTCCTTTTGGCAGGATATAGTGGAAAGTACAAACTTTAACTAAAATGTTGTAATTTAAAAAAACAAATCCTAGCTGTAGAAGTACCACTACTTGAGTTAAGATTGTTGGCATTTAAGTGCAACATGTAGCAAGTTTAGTTGTGTACTCTCAAGCTGTAACAGCCTCCTGTTTCCAGGTAGTTTTTCTGCCCATAAAAAATCATTTATGCTGCATCCATTCTGTGGTCTGTGTTTCCAAGCTCATGTCCAGGCATGTTTTCTGATCCCTGGCTGTGTTGCTTTGTTGAGTATGATGCTTTGGCCTGCTGTGATTTACAGCCAGACAGCTACTGTGGCTGGACTGGCCAATTTTGTCTACCAGTTGTATGGCTGGACTTGGATTTATTCACTTGTCTTGGTGGTCAAGTGTGGACAAAGAGCAGCTACTGAAGATGGTCTAGACAGCTCTAGCCTCCTGGTTGAAGTGCTGACATATATTGTGGAAGTGGAGCAGCTTTTAGAGTGTAGAGCTCTTACTATGATACTGCTGTTGCTGACATCCCTAGTGTGCTGGCTGTAGGGATGGACTGTGCTGAAAATGGGCTCTTTGTTTCTACTGGCTTAGCACCTCTAGTTATCAGGGAATTTAAAACACTTGGAAGTGCTTCAGGTGTTCTTTCTGTGCCACATACTGGTGAATTAAGTAAAGTTAACTTTTGAAATAGCTTCTAGAAGCACAGTAATTAAAAAAATCCATGGCTGTTTGCAGCTGTTATCTTTGGGAGACTGGACACTCAACTTAGTGACAGTAGGTGTATTTCTCCTGTTTCAGAAACCCAGCTTCTTTTTTGTTTTCAAAGGCTAGTTACTAAACTAGTCCATCCCACCATCCATGTGCTTGTGCATCACTGGATTAGAGATGTTGGTTCAGTGAGAGTACCTGGTATTTGGCTCTAAGCACGAGGCAATGGTGTGACTTAGGAACAGTTAAGTGCACCAGCTGAAGTGTGGAAGTGCTAGTTACAAACTTTAGTGCTCTCCTATTATATATTTCCTGTGGAAAAAGGATTTAGAGCTCTGAGGTTCTGCTGCAAGTTACAGATAAAACACTGCTTTCCTTTCCTGTACTCTTAGGAGCTGTGCTGATATGACTATGCTTCTTACCCTCTGTTCAGAGTAATGAGTTCCAATTTATTTTTGTTATTTGTAATACAAAGTTCTTCATGCCGGCTCCTTAGAGTAAAAAGAACTTGTGTGTTCTTTTCACCATGAGTTGATAGCTGAGAATAGCAAATGTTAATGTCTACTAAAATCACAGAAGACCCGCAGTCCACCCAGATTTGTGTTAAAAGTTGCAGTGTTCTGTTATGATGTTCCAGCCAAGTGTTAAATGCATGAGAAGTAACTTTACTTCCAACGAAGTATAAGACAAACTATTTCTTTAGCCTTTTGGAGTAGGCTAAGTCTCTATGTGGAACTTGTTGAATTGAGAGGATTTATCCCCCCCTTCCCCATGAATAGGGTCTATATATCAAAGCAAGAGCACATTGCTTTACTAATGTGCAGTGATGAAGACCAATTCAATGTGAGACTAGTTAAGGATGTCTTGTCTGACTTTAGTTGAAGACTCTACTTTCATCACAGGTACACTTTGCTGGTGTCCTGTGCTGCCAAAATTTTCTATATGTGCTGCAGCTAGTGTAAGTCTAATTGAACACAGGGCTATCTACAAGAGTTTATTTTCTAAAAGAAAGCTAAGCTATCCATCTCTCCAGCAGAGATCTGGGGTGACTTGTATGTCCCAGCCGTGGCATTGTAATTAGTTTTATCCTGTCACTTGTTTGAAAGCTTTCCCTGCAAACCTAGTATAGTGGTTGGTGGGTAGGTCCAGATGGTTTACATGTACTTTTGAACTCTGGAGGGATGCCCACCTTTGTCAGTGACTGTAGAAGACATATCTGTGATCTGATAAGGGTATTGCCTGGACTTCATGAAGTTGGGATATGACCTGGAGGTGCTTTGAACTGGCATACCTGGTCATTCCACTTAGTGATCTGCACAGTGGAATTGTATCACACTGGTTGTGACGCTGCTGTGTGCTGCCCTGGGAAAGCTGGTTTCAAATTGAATGTGGAGCAGCACTTGGGGGGAATGATGTGGCTCCTCAAAACATGGAAGAGTTATCCACAGTGCACAAGGAACTGAATTTTCAAGAGGCTTTGGCCCCATACGTAACCTGAAAAGCCTTTGTCTGTATAGGGAAGGGAAGCCAAGCCCTCAGGTGTGATGAAGTAGATCTAGCCTAGCTAGGGCATGCTATTAATTTAGACTCTTAACATCTACATTTCCTCTGCTATTACTGAGTCTTATGGTCAACCTGTGCAAAGCTCTCGACAGCTGCTTTTTATTTTCCATTGTCCAATATTTAAGTGCTTCCTCAAAATAGAGTAGTGAGATGATTCTGGTGAGTGCAGGGCTTCTCTGTTCATCTGTTGCTTGTTAAATGGGAATGCAGGATTGTCAGTTGCCTTCAGTTCTTCTTGTTTAGTTTTGCAGCATGGGAAAGTGGAAATCTGTCCTGGGTGTCTGTAAACACAGTATGTTAAAATATTGTCTGTAAATGTGAGCAAGGCCCTTGATGGAAATGAGGGAAGTAGATCTGGAATTTGTAGCAATGTTGAATTTAGCCCGGAAGGAAAGAAGATGTTATTGCTGTCTGCATATCAGGCAGAGAATGCTCAGAAATCCTTTCTGCTGTCTAAATTACCAAAGAACTTGAAATGAGATGGCAGAAACTTGACTACTGCACAAAGCAGTGTGTCAGGATGGGAATATATGTGTTGATGTGATTTCTGGGTTGATTAGGTGAATTGGCTGGTGTAAGCCAAAGGCTGAAATCTTGCACAGAGCCAGTTACAATAACCATGGGATGTTTTTCTTGTGGTTCTAGACATGACCGTCCAGTGGTGATCCCTGCGGAGGGAGAACTTCATGTAGAGGGAGCTGCTGGGGAAGTCTGAGTTTCCTGTAAAGCAGAGGGCCAGGTGTGTCCCTCACCCCGAATCCTGCCCTCTCCTGGCCCTGGCTGTGTGGGAATGGCTGCCCTGTGACCCGGAGCACCAGCCTCGGGCTCAGCAGGATGAGGGAGCTGCAGGGGATGTGCTGAGCACACAGCTCTGCTCTAGCCATGGGAGAGAGATGTGAGGAGGAACAATGGAAATCATCCAGGAAACACTTCCCAGGTAGAATTATTAAATATTATGGGGTGCCATCCAGAAGCAAGATCTGGGGGTACTCAAACCTTTTTAGTCTGAGAATAAACCCTTTCTGAGAGGAGCCTACTGTAGAAGACTGGCAGCATTCCCTTCCCTAAGAGCCTGGAGGTTTGAGCAAAGAATCAGATACTTTGATGGTAAAATGGAAAGCTAGCCAAGACAGAATTTCAGACTTACACAATACAGAACTGCATCAGTGGTGTGGTAAAACCTGTTTTACCTCAAAACGTGTAGATAAAATGCACAAATGCACATCACTTTATTTACAGTGCCATGGAAGACTGTACAGGCTTGGGAGCTTGGAGCAGTTGAAGGTCTGTATGTACAAGTTTGCTACAGGTGTGCTCTCCTAACCTTTAGGTTAATCCCCTAAAGGAACTGCTTAGCTTTGAATGCTGTTGCCTGTGTGCTTTCTAACACTTTCTTGTTCTTTTGAAGAATAAAGCTTAGGATGTTCAGTGTTTGTGTGGCTGTAGAAGGTTAAAAGGTGTTTGATTACATAATTGGTTGTCTGTACTTGCTTACTACCAAGAAGGAAAACTGGTATGTGCCTTGACTTTCCAAGATCAAAACTGCTTGCAAGATTCTGCCTTTAAATCTAATCTTTAGGTTTGCTGTGGCTTCTAGTAATGATGTATTAGTTCAACTTTCATTCAGCATGATGTTGGTGAAAGTTAATTAGATTCTTTAATTCCACTTGAATAGACTGCCTGACCAGTAATGTAATTAATTGACCATTTGTGCCATTTAGAGGTGTAGGCATTGGCGTGCAGCAGACTGATAAGGTACCTCAGAGATGGCCTTCTTGCATGCTTAGTTATAAAGTGCTTTGAACTGGAAATTGAGCAATTACCTCTGGAAGCAACTAAAAAAGGCAAGTGGAAGGTGTAGCTGGATGATACTATTGAATGAACAAAGATTGGGTTATGCATCTGGCTTTTGAAGACAGTCTCAAGTCCCATCTGAGTGTGCTTTTGGATTGGAGGATCTTTGTTCTAGTAATTTGCTCAGGTTATTTTAAGTTGGACAACTCCTAAATAGCTTCAACATTGCAAAAAACTGAGTCTAAAATGCAGTAAGACTTGTATTTTCTCTTTAGATTGTGTTCTTTGAAGTGGTGCTCCCCCAGTGTGTTAAAGCTTTGTACCAAGAATTGAAGGATTTACATTCACTAGGATCTTTACTCTTCAACAAAGTAAATCACAGGCTTGGTAAGAACTTTGTTTTAAGGTTATCGTGTCCTGTACAAATACAGTGAGTGTCTAATTGTCAAAATACCTGATGCTAATTATTTTTCTGTTCGGTGATTTGTTTACTTAAGTAGTAAGAGAATAAAGTTGGACAAACTCGGTGTGGTGTCTTTTTCCTATCAAGCCTACTGCAGCTTTACATTTCCTAGTTACAAAGTATCTGAACTTAACTTGTCATGTAGTACTTCTGCACCAACAGGGGTGGAGGACTGAGGAGTTAAAGGAGATGCTGAACTGCTGCGACAGTTTGTACAATGTGGGCTTGTCCAAATAAGAAATAGGTGAAGATAGAAACTAGTCAGACTTCTGCTCTCTAGTAACTGAATTTAGCAGGTGAGAATATCCTTTAAGGCTCTCAATCACTCAGCAGATCTTTGTTCCATTAATTGTGTTGAATTGGAACTGTTCAGCTTCTGGTTTTATCATGAATACTACACTTGATTATGGTTGTGTGGCTGCATTTGTCCAGCCAACCCTGTTATACTGAACTTGGTGGACATTCCTGTGGCTGGATGGGGAAGAGCAATACTGAAATGGCAAAACAGTTCCTAAAGTAGGCATGCAACTTCTGTAGCCTCTTTGAACACTTGGCTGGGGTGCATCTGCCAAAGCCTACAACTGCTGGTCTCCCACGAAGGTACATGCCTGATGTGGTATTTTTAACTCTGGGCTTGTCAGCAGCTGAGTGGATTTCTTTGTGAAAGGGAATGATGTCAACAGTACTCCTACTTGATCTTCTCTTCCTGCGTAAGTATACTAAGCTAGATAGTCAACAGTGCGTGTATTGTGCCACAAATTTGTACAGTGGGAACAATCCAAAGGAGTTGCCCTGAAAGTTTTCAGGAAGAACCTCTGCAAGTTGTGAGCCATCTTGAGAATTAAATGCCACATCAGACTGGGTACTTCTTCTGTTATTGTCTGCCCCTTTTAAATTGAGAATTTGAAGGTGGTCTTTGCCTTTTTGAATGTACTTCTCCATTGCTTGTTTTGGAGTGCCTGACTCTATTTCTGTTACTAGTTAAGTGGATAACTGTTTATTTTTTTCTTTTGCAGAGGAGCTACCATGTATTTCTAGACTTAGAGCTGAGAGGAAGTGCCATCACTGGAAGCAAAATCAAATTCAGCCTTCACTGTCTCTCCCAATTCTTTCTATTACACAGGTTAGTTAGCTGATAGGAAAGGACAGTGCCTGAATCTTGTGTGTTGTGCTAACCTCAAAGCATACTCCTTTGAGATCCTAAATGGTACTTGGCTCTGCTGTAGTTGTGTTGGTGCCCAGTTTACACTTAGTTTGCCCCAAAGGTGGGAAAGAGAAGGCAGGAATGTCAAGTATCTTCAACTTGCCAGAGGATGTGATTAGGTAACTTAAGAGGATGTCCAAGTCTTCCAAACAATGAGTAAACATGTCGAATGTGGTGGAAAGCTGCAGAGTGGATGCTCTAAGTCTCTTTGGCAAAATTGGAGCATCAGGATAGTGTTGAATTTCTAGTTTTGAGCTGTCGTCTTTGATCAGGAAGGTATCAATTTTTGTTGGAAGGGCAAGCAGGCTGTTGCAGCTCAGTAAAGGAATAATTTGCCTCTGCTAATGAGAGTCAGTATTTCATGGGTTTTGGGTAAGCTACTAATGAAATTATAAGTTAGTTTTATAAGAAAAACTGGCAGTGGAATTTGAGACTTGGATCCATGCAGTTTAATTCTTGTATTTAGATTATTATGTATGTAATCTCTTTAAAAGCCTGAACAAGTCAAGTATCTCCACAATAAGCATGCCCCATAGTCATTCAACTGGACTGACTCTAGCTTTGGTACCTTTGGTTCCTTTTTGCGTATTTCTACCTAACCTTTCCTTGACAGATGAAAAATTGAGGACAGTACATAGTGGCAATCTGTCTTGTCCACAGTGCAGTACTCATGGGAGTATAAGAGAACAGTGATAGGTTTTTGGTTAACCCTCCCTCTTGAAGGATGTTGGCTGTACTGGTTAAGTTAGAGCAATAGTGCTGCTTCATTCCCTGCTGTCCAGTGTTATCCTCATTTCCTATGTTAGACACTCAGGCTGAATTAGCAAGTGCTTCCCTGTAGTTCAAACACTGCACGTATATGAAGCCACAGCTGTAATTGCTCAGAGGTTGGAGAAGAGGGGTCTGAGGTGTAAGGAGTTAACTACATGCTACAGCTGACCACAGGGCTGCATTATCTACTCTTTTCTTGGATGTGCTTTTGGGGAGTAATTATGAACGTGACTGGAGGCTGAGGGAGAATAGCTTTCCAGGCATTAAATACCTGAAGAATGGTGGTAGATTGTGCTCTCTTTTTTCTACTAGCTTGTTTTGTGAATTTGAGTGAGTTACCATCTCTAATGCTTTTCACCTAGAGTGGGATAATGCCTGCCTTACAGGTATGTGTCAGCGCCCTTTTCCTAGTAAATATGCTGTAGTCCACAGATAAAAGAAGTCTTAGAAGTGCAAAACCTCTGAAGCTGCACAGCATGTGTATAATATATCCCCATTAAACAGCTGTTTGGCAGTGTCTAATGCAATTTCCAGTTAATGAGGGATGTTTTAAGCTGTTTTTTTCCAAGTCGTCTTTATTTCATAAGAGGCAGCCAAGTATGTATCCTGTTGCATGATGGGATCCTAGTTGTTCCTGTTCCTAACTAGGACCTCAAATTATTCTTGTTCAAGTGATGCACAGCACCTAAGAGAATTCCTGCCTGAAAGCTCAAACAAGAGCAAAAAATGTTTAGGGTGTTTTTGTGTCTGTGTTGGCTTGGGAACTGCAGAGGAGAAACTCTTCCAGTCTTGTTCCTGCAGTCTGATAGAACTTGGAATAGGATATACTAGGGGGTCTGCTTTGTCCTCACTTCAAAATTAGGGGTGAGAATGTTCTCAGTAGGAAAAACTGCTCCTCCACATAATCACAAAAGCATCTCATGCTTTCTAATAAATCTGAATTTGATCAAGATGCTGATGTAAATAAGCATGGTCTTTTGTAATTTAGAGAGAAAAATGAAGATTTTTGTGCAGGCAGGCTAGAAATGTATGTCAGGGAGTGAAGGCTGATGTCTGAGAGAACTGGAGGATTAGTAGTACCTACTGAAGCCACTGGCTATTGGGAAAGGCAGACAGGCTTGAGGTGAGAGGAATGAGGAGGGGAGCATATCTGGTGCATAAAACTTTTGTTGCCTACAGGAAGTCCCACACTGGTGCCTTGAGACTGGTTTGCAGCCTCTGAAACAGCAATGCCTTGGAGTAGAAGAATAGATGTCTGTCCCTCCCTGTTTCTTCTGGAGGATGTTACTGGGAACACAGTTTCCATTGCATGAGTGTACAGCGATGCTCATTCACTCAGAGGTGCTGGTTAGTCAAGGGACAGGCTAATATTGTAGAGCTTGCCCTTCACCTCCAGGCCACAGAGCCCCAGTGCAAGGAGTAGGCTTGCTGAGTGGCAGGAGATGACTTGGCCATCTTGTCTGGATGATGCAGCTTGTGGGCTACCAGCTAAAGAGTCCTGACAAGTGGTTATGCCTGAGATGGCAGTAGTCTCTCACTGTTTTCTGTAATCCTCAGTTATTTTGGGCTATCTATTTATAGACATTAAGTGTCTGAAACAGAATTCATGTTAATTGATGTATTGATTTGCTGCTGAAGGACACGCTTGCTTTGTAAGAATTTCTACAGAGAAGAAGTTAAGAGCTAGAAGAGAGATACTATCTGTGAGCTGCCTTGGCACTACATGTGCTGTCCTCACTGCTTCTAAAACATCTTAGAAGGAAAAAGACTTATTTTTGGCCTTGTTTTCTCTTTATTGTAAAATGCAAGAGGCTAAATCTTAAAAGATTTTGGACAAGGCCTTGGACTGAGGCTCAAGCAGATAGAGATCACTGCTTATAAACCATATTTGGGTTGGCTAGAGATGACTTGTTTAAAAACCTTTTGCAGTGGGCATTGCTTGGAAAATCTCATGGAGTCTTCTTAAAGATCTTCATAGCTGAATTCTGTGACTCTTACTGAGGTTTTGTTTGACTGCTTCCTTTGCCATTTTGCCTGCTGTCCTTTAAATCTCTGCCAGTATCTTTCCTGATGTTCAGTTTGTTTTTGCTGCAAGTTCTCTTTGCAGGTTTGATACTTTTTCCTTAAATGCTGAGTTGAAGCTTCTTGTCATTGTAGGCTTGGGTACCAAGTTGGTGCCACATACTATCACCATGTAAACCAGTTCTTTAGACAGTAAAAGCTTACAGGATTTCTCTGGTGTTTCTGATTTATTAACAATTTAATTTCTTTAAGAATAAATAACTTACCTTTCTCAGGCAGCATTTCTCCACTCTTTTTGGGAAAGAGAACTTAAGCTTAACAAGATGAAGAGGTCAGTGGACTTGAGAGTCCCAGTTCCATGTGGTTAGGGCACAGATACTCTTCCAGCACCTGGACCCAGTGCAGATATTTTAGATGGTGGGAGGAATTCCAGATGTTAGCGAATAGTTCTGCTCATGATGACTGTATAAATAAGTTCTGTCACGAACAAGCTGTTGAAAAAACCTCGAGCTGATTCCTTTATTGAAAAGGCACACAGCAACAAGAAACTTAAGGAATTGGCCCATTCAACTACCTACTGTCTTCTGACTACTAGTTTAATTTTTTGATATCTGATTCTACAAAAATGAAAGTAACTTCTGCATTTGGAGAAATATCCTTTGCATACATGGACATTGCATAAAAGTAACAGAAATACATAGCTAGAACATCTGTGAAAAAAGTGATTGTAGGAGCTTATCAAGTGCTTATTAGGTACCTCAAAACAGGCCTTAAGTGATATTTCTGTAGTGGAAGTGTGGTATGCACTTGTGGGAGACAGTTTGCTGTGGCTATAGCCTCCTGTATTCCAGTTAGTGAAACTAGATGGTGTGAATACAAAAAGCATTGTGTTCAGGATTGTGCTGCTGATGCATTTGATGGGCTGGTAGTGATCAAAGGGGTGGAAGAATATCTGATTTTTGGTGCTCATAGGGAGAAGAATGATAGGTGTAAGCCTGAAAGGGATAAACTTTATCAGAAAGACATACTGTTATGCTGGGGAAATGATTTTAAGTAGAAAATGGAGTGAAATGCTCAGGGAAGCGATGGCACGTCTTAAATCAACAAGCTAGCTAGAATGAACCTACCAGGCAGGTCCTTAATTATAGATTGCCTGCATGAATCTATTATGGCACAAGTCCATTTGGACATTTGCTATGGATGTTTACTCCCTATTTTGATGAATCCTGGCTAAGTACTGAGAAGAAGATGGGCACTTCCAGTATCTAGTTACGAATCTATCATGTAGCACTGCTATGAGGAATTGTGCTGCTCCAAACCAGTAAGAATCTTTTTCTGCCTGAACTGTTTAATACTAGTGGGAAGAGTTTTGTCTGAAAATAATGTTTGTCATGGCCTGCCTCTGCTGCTAAGAATGACTTATCCTTGTAGAAAAAAGATGAGGAAAGAATAGGATGGGGTTGTCTTTCATATGTACTTACTATTTGTCTAATAAATTTGACCAATAATTTGGGTTAATTGCTACCCAAATTATGCTAATTGTAAAATTTTTCAAAGGCCAGGTGATTTATGCATCCTCATATAAGAGCAATCTCCTGGTTTTGAGCTAAAAAGGAGTCTTTGGGCTCTTTTTCCTTGCAGAGTGCTGTTTTGGTAAAAGTACATTATTTCTGCCTCTTTGAGTTGACATAAATGCTCTACAAGAGCTCTTTCCTGAATAGAAATATTAAAATAAGAGCTGCTGCCATTTCACAGAATTATCAGGTCCTTGAACTTTCCTGAGAAAGCAACAGTAATCATCTTCTAGCAAAAATCTCATCTCTAAATTCACATTATACTGAGTTTCTGTGAGGATGCTGTTTTCACTCCTTCGTTTGATCTTTTCCCAGTTCAAACTAAGCCACTTTTTATTAGTACTTAGTCACCTGAAGCATTACACATCTTCAGAGCATGCCTGTTCAGAGAACTGACTTGAAGAAAAATGTTTGGGGCAAGTGTTATCACAAGGTGACCTATGTTTTGGGAAGACCAGGAGGGCACTCCAGCTTTGCTTTGTGCTCCTCAGCAATTCATTCAGTAACAGGCTTTTAAAGATTCATACTTAACTCCTGGCACTTCTGTAAAAGATTCCTTCTATGCTCAAGGATATATGCAGGTCCTGCTTCAGGCTTTCTCATGAAAGTTAACTCATAGAATTTAGTCCATTTGTTGAGTGCAAACCTGGGGTTTGTATAATTTAGAGGACTTTAACTGATTCCATTTTAAGAAAAATTCTCAGATGAAGGTACATCTCTGATGCAGTCCTCACACTCTGTAATGGAATCTACTTCTGGGTATGAGCAGTGAGAATGGTGAAAAAAGCAAAGGATATAAATCTGTATTGTAGCCAAAAGCTGCTGTCAACCACTTTGCGTGCAAACTTCAGACTTTATAGGACTCCTCCCTTACACCTTGCACACAGGTGTTCAAAATCTGGCTCTGGTTTTACCTCCTAAAGTGTTCCCTCCCTTTTACCTAGGGATTAATGATGACTAAATTTTCTTGCAAACTTTTTTTTTAAAATAAGTTTGTGTTGGGCTCTGCTTACTAATGAGGGAATTCCAGTGAGAGAGGGAGAGGGAAGAAGAAAGCTCCTTGGCTGAGCCTTCACAGATGACTTGGAAATTGCAATAAATCTTAGTCCTGTGTGAACCCTAATGCACTTGTGCTCTTAGCAGGCTCTGATGACACAGGATGAAGCTGACTGAATACAGAGAGTGGAGTCTCTGCAGGACAGCCTAATACTGTTTTCCAATGGTTTGTATTTTCTCGAGGATAATTCAAGTTTGCATTTTCTTTTCATGTTCTTTCCATTCTGCTTTTATTTTGGGTAGTACTCATGCTTTCTTGACACTGTCTTGATATCCAGGTGTAACTATAGTGGGGTGCTTCTAAAAATCTTTGCAAGAAACTAAGCTACTGATTCACTGCCCTGTGGCCAAAAACTGTGTCATCCAGGGGCTTGTTAATAATAGGAAACTAGGCTACACTTACCCATCTCTCTCACTAAAATCTAATAGGAATAAAATCTCAGATTTCAAGATGTAAAATTTGTAATCTAGCTTGATTGATCAAAAATGCACCAACATTGAACTGACTTATTTCTCAGTAGTCAGGAGTCAGAAGTCCTGGAAATCAAAGGAATATGGTGGTACTTGAGCTGTAACCAGTAACAGAGGGTTGGGGATCAAAATAGTATCCAGTGATAGAGCTGAATTATTGAGCATAATTAGGGTTTTTGAGGGACTGGTTAATAGCTTCCTCCTTCTGTGAATTCTAAGTGAGAAGCTGGCTAGTGAAATTGTATGGGTTGTAACTGCAACCAGGAAGAGAGAAAGGCCTAGGAAACTGCAGAAGTTCAGATGAACAGGGAGGAGCTAGAACAGTGATGAGGGATAGAAGTCAACTGGAAGCCTGGCATGCAAATAAACCTGGGAGAAGATGCTTAGTGCAGAAACTGGTAATAATATTTGTATATGTAAAATGTTAATGTAATTGCCAGGGGGAAAATGTCTTTCCAGAATCAGGTACAGAGTGGTCTTTCTGTGTTAGAGCTGGCAGACTTCAGCTGGAAGGATCAGAGATGACTCTTTTTGATTTTAATAGTTTCCTCAAAGGTTTTAGTGTTTTCTAATTAGGCACTGAAAGAGATCAGATGAAATGTGTAAGACCTGTCTGAATCTTAAAAGGATTGGACTTAAAAAGGAGCAAAGACAAAGTGTGAGCAAGTAAGAGAGAAAAGAGGAGTGTCTAGTTACAAGGACGTTTGAGTAGAGAAACAGTCATGGCAAAATCAGGATTGGCAAGGCTAAGCAACTTGATTCAGTCTGGAATATTTACTGGTGCCTCCATCTTTATGGTCCAGGAAACCTTATAGCAAGGCCAGACACACAGCCATTTCTCATGCGCCCATTCAACCAATTCATTTTAATGAAACTGTCCATTCAAGTTCTTAAACCCAGATATTTTTTTCACAGTTGACCTAAACTGACCTAGTATCTGCCTGGAGCCCTATCAAACAACATAAAATCATTTTTTCTTAACTCCTCCCTTCCTATTTGTACAGCTGGATTTCCTTAAATTTCTTAAAGTTGATTACCCCTCCAATTATCTCTTGCCTCCTGGTACAGACCAAAAAGCTTACAAAAACTGGAATGATATCTGATTTAGTATGTCAGGATATTGTTCAGGTGAAAACTAGGATTTAGCAGTGTTTGCTAAGACAGTTGCCTGGGATAACTCTTAAGCTTAAAGAGGTTCCCAGACTCAGGGGAAAGGAGAAGAGAGGGCCTTTGCACCAGAACAGGCTCCTCCTCAACCAGAACAGATTGCTGAGGACAATCTTGCTAATATTTATACAATTCTGAGCTGTTTTTTGGGCACTGTTTCCCAATCACCACAATCTAGGCCTTTATTATTGCCATCTATCTACCTAGTTTTAATAAACCTCAACTGGGGCATGCAGCACTTTATAGCTGTAGTAACTAGAGCTCTCCTGAGGCTTACATTTGAGCAGAGTGAGGGTGTGTAATTTGTTGTTGTTGTTGTCTTATTTGGATGAAGAAAAATAAGTGGTATAATTCTTGCATGGGTGGCTGCAGCTGAATGTGGAGAAATGATTACTAATACTTCATCTGCCTTGTTTCCTGCCAATGCTTGCCTGCTATCCCCTTAAGCAGTATAGTATTGCATGAGCAGTAAGCAGCCCACCCTTCAGTTGTGCTATTTAGTGATAAAGCAAGTCCTGCTTCTCCTGATCCTTTCTGCTGGTGTCACTTCTTCCTGGGATCGTCTTCTTAATTGGCCACAGTCCAGGCTGCTGTGAAGGTGGGCAATATCTTCCAGTGAGAAGAGGAACCTCAATTATTTGGGTCAGAAAAGCAGATTTCTTCTCATGAAATTGGCCCAGTAGACTCTTAAGCTATAGAATGCATGAAGAAAGAAAGAAAACTGCTTAACCCTTTACAGAAGGTCAATGTACTCTTCTAGATGTGATGGTATCAATGCTACTTACTCACAAAGCTGTATGTGGAAGCTGGTATCACAGCCTGCTTTGGGTCTGTCAACCAAAGAATGTCAGTTTGGTCTTTGTCTGCTCTGAGAAGTCTGACCAGAGAGCCTGAGTATGTGTTTGTACTGAGGCCAGGTCTTAGACCAGACAGAAAGAGATCCAGAAAATCTGAGGAATCCAGATAAAACCGCAGATGTTTTCCCATAGCTTTTTCAATAACATGCCCTGAAAAGGAAGATGAGAGACTGCAGTAATCTTGCCAATTATCTGTGTCAAAGATTTATTGTGCAAAGGTCTCGTGTTTGCTTATATTAAGACTGATACCCTGCTCCTTTCCGGGTGGCAGACAGCAAAAATAGACTGATATGTGTATTAGAAATTTTTTTAGCTTCCACTAGAGAGATGCACAAATCGTACCACAAAGTTGGCTGAACACTTCCAGAACCCCAGTGAAGTGCAACTGGAGTAAGGTTAACGTGGCGAGTGCTATGTGAATGTGGACTAGAGACGGCTACTTGTATGGAATGCTGTCAGTCCTAGACAGAACTAATGTATGAAAATACCAAAAATATTCAGGCCCACTGACTTGGATAGCTTTGAACTGCAAGGGGCTTGGTGACAAAGTTGACTTCACTTGTGTTTAGAGTGAAATACTGTAGAACTGGAAATACCTGAAACTTATCTCCCCAGAGTATAAGGAAAGCATGTCTGCTTTTAGCAATAAGGAAGCAGTATGAGTATTCTGCAGCTCCTTACCAAAGTGTGAAAAATAGCTCAGTGTAGCTAGGATCACCCTTTCTGCAGCTTGAAAGTAAACACGCTAAAATAAACAGTTCTATAGTACGAAATGTTGTGAAAAAGCTGTCAACCTGAGAGTGAGCAGCCTGTATTAAGATCAGTCACTAACTTTCTGCTTGGGTGTGGGGGTTAAATGTATGTATGACACTGTGGGGAGGAAGGGAAGTGGTTTGGTGGAAAAGGGATTTTGTATCTTGCTGGGGAAACTTGTATTAACAGGATGGGGCAACACCAAGATACCTGTAAATATTACTTCTTTTGAAGACATCACTGCTTCCCATTCTACATAATAAAACTGCAGACCTCTTAACAGCAACCTGACGGCTTAGAGATGTTTCTCCTTGCTACAGGAAAGACACTGAAGGGCTGAAGTGTGTCCAGAGAAGGGCAATGAAGCTGGGGAAGGGTCTTGAGCACAAGTGTGAGGATCAGCTGAGGGAACTGGGGTTTTTTAGTCTGGAGAAAAGGAGGTGACCTTATTGCTCACTACAGCTCCCTGAAAGGAGGTTGTAGGCAGGTGCTGGTTGGTCTCTTCTTTCAGGTAACAAGTGACAGTGCAATAGGAAATGGCCTAAAGTTGTACCAGGGGAGGCTTAGATTGGAGCTTAGGAAAATTTTTTTTCACTGAAATTGTTGCCAAGTATTGGAACAGGCTGCCGAGGAAAGTGGTTGAGTCACCATTCCTGGAGGCATTTAAAAGATGTGTAGATATGGTGTTTAGGGACATGGTTTAGTGGGGAGCTTGGCAGTGCTGGTTAATGGTTGGACTTGATTATAGAGGTCTTTTCCAAACTAAATGATTCTGTTCTATGAATCCTTGTGGAGCTCAGCAGGAGAGGTTCTGCTGGGAACATCATACAAACCGCATCTGTCACTTCAGTATGGAAAATATGCCTGAACTGTGTAAACAGATTTTCATGCAAAAGCAGGTTTTCATGCTAGTATGTAGTAATATTGCTGGGTAGTTCAGCAGTAGTGATAAAATGCAACATCCTGCTCCCAAGCTATTGGAAGGCATGTGAACTGTACTTGAGGAGTCTGGAAAACCTTGCACACTAACAGCTTATTAGTTTAAAGTGGTGTTGCCTAGTTTGGCTCTTCAGTGAATGGCAGAGCTGTAGAGATTCTTGACATGTTTTTCTTTCCTCTTGAAGTTCAGCAGCCAGCACTGCTACAATTTTTAAGAAAGGCAGAAGTAATTACTGTAAACAAATCCTGTCTGCAGAAATCAGAAAGTATATTTAGTCTTTTGAATATTGTCTATCACTGACAGAAGATGATGGCATTAGAGCTAACCATGGTGCCACTAACAAGGGTCCTTCCTTCTTTGCCTCACACAAGCATTTTATCTTAGAAGTGTTTCTCTGTAGCAGTTCCAGCTCCTGAAGCAACCAGTTCTTGCATCTTGTCTGTTATGGAAAGGTTTTTATCATATATATCATATATATATGTGTCATATGAACTGACTATTTTTTTGAGGCAAGAGAATTTAGTTTCATACCAGCAGAACAGAATTTCCTGTCCTGAAGCTTTTCTGCACAGCGGCTTCTTCAGTTTGTGATCCAGAAAAATTTTGGTAGTGGGGAAAACTTCTCTTCTACTGCCTGTGCTGTCCCAAAAGGTTATACCTGCCTGACAGTCCAAGAAAGCATTATCCAGCACTTTCTTCACAGGGTCAAACTCTGGAGGTTACGCCTACAAAACTGAAGGAAGCATTTATTTTAAATGTAAGTAGAAAGTTGAGAATTACTGTTAAACACTGTAAAATACAATGCAACCAGAGCTACGGATCGGAATAATGAAACAATGAATCTTTCCCTTAGGGAGCTGGGAGGAAAAGTTTATTTTTTCTGACTTTTGACAGGAGTTTCATTTCTGTTTTGTACTTCCTTTCCTGATTCTTTCCCTCTTCATCTAAATTCCTGGCTGGCACACTTTTTTCTTGGTTAGCAGGACTGGGTTATTTCACTCTGAATTTAAAACTTGCCTTGCATTTAATGTGTCTGTCTGGGTCACTGTGGAATACACCAAGGTGGGTTTGGCACTTGAAGCAGTGAGTATAAAGCCAAGCCTGGGATCCTTATGATGTCAACAGCATCCTACTGAAGGGCTATTCAGAATACTCTCTGCTGGCCTGCTGAAGAAGAGTTAAGATTTCTAAATGGTGTTTTTCAAAGTTATCGTCTGACTTGTTGTGCTGGTTTGAAAGTAAAGCCAGTGAGAGACTCCAAGTCAGAAAATACAATTTAATAGGAGGAATACAAGTGAAATAAAATAAATGCAAATTATACAACCCTGTTAGTTCGGGTAGTGGTAGCAGTCCAGATGAAGTGGTCTTGTTGGAGCAGTGATCCCATAGAAAGGTCTGGTTGCTCTGGTCCTCCAGGAATCCAGCAGTAGGAGCCGCTTGCTGTCCCAGATTATATCCAGGTGGGAATGCTTGGCTCCTCCCCCTGGGTGGAGCATCTCCCAATGGGCTGATATCATTCTATGGGTCATACAATGGGTCCTTGATTGCCTATTAAACAGAGATAACTTCCAGAGGGAGTTACCTGTGAGTCATGGGCAAGGCGTTTATGGCCCATTAACAGAAGATAGCCCAGAGGGAGGGGGCAAGGGAAAACACTGCCCCACCTGGTTTCAACAGCTCCTGAGGGTGGTGATAGAATACATACTTTGGGCACATCTTACATTTTAACCTAGGACACTTGTATAAAGCTGATCCTCTGAAATTACTTCCCTGTAGATCAGATGCCTATGATCTTAATGTCAAATAACTGCATGTGTTGGTAGGTGGACATCGCTACTGCAGTGATTTGTAGGGGGAATGGATAGTACCTCATGGCGATTAACTGAATAGTTAATTTATCTATTAACTGTTCTCTTCTGCTAAGGATAATATGTCTTTATAGTTGCCTCTTAATCTATAGACTAGAAGTCCAGGGATAATACATCCTCTATGATGTTAGGGGAAAACCCTTTCTTTTTAATGGTACTGGAGTAGCATTAGTAATAAATGTAAGAGCAGCTGCTGCTTTTGCAAGCTACTCTGTATTTAATAAGAGTACATGATGCTATGTATGAACAAGAAGAGATTCCAGTATTTTCTTCAGTTTTGCTGTCTCCAACACTTCAGAGGAGTAATAGAGCAATAGGGACAACTTTCTTTATTACTCTTTATAGCTTTGAGGCAATGGGGGCTGTGAAGGCTATTACGCTGTATAACTGATTAGGCCAGAACCCAGATTAGTCAGAACTCTGACCATCTCTCTGGAGATGGCAAGGTAGGCCTATAGAAGGAGACATATCAGTTCTGTCCCCAGACAGTGCTTCAGAAGCTGGGGCACTGGAATGCTGATGATAGTACGTGTAAAACTGCATGAAATGGGGAGAAGCTCCTGATGCAATCATCTTCAGTTAAGCATTATTTTTGGATCATAAAGGGGTAAGAAATACAGTTAAGGAAAGTGAACCCTTGAGTGTTCTCAGTACCTCCTTTTTTAATATCTCCTCTGTGCAATGGAATTTCAGACTTGGCATTCATTTAGTATGCGTCTCCTGATGGGCAGCCAGCCCTTGATAGGTTTTGAACTAATGAGATCAGCTATTTCTAATATCTACTTCTTGGTTCTGCTGTTGGCAGCAGTTACACCAAACATAATGATGGCCGGATGCCAGCTTCAATTTGAATGCCTCTTTCAGCATTTTTGAGGAATTGATTTAGGGACCAAAGTTTGTAGAGCTATCGAGTTATAATGGATGGCATTCTCCATCCTGGAAGATCTACAAGGACAAATAATTTGTGATGGAAGAAGTACCTTTGTATAGTTTTATTTCCATTGGAGCTCAACCCTGAAGATGTGGCTGCCAAACTGTGTGTGTAAACTACGTTCAATCATCGTGTCTCCTTAGGAGATTATCTTCTAGCAGATTAGAGCAGTTCCAGAGGTGGTGGTGGTCTTCATACACCTGCTTTGTCTACAGTAATAGTGTCTGATACACATGGCTGTGACTGAAGGGTGACAGTGGTTGTGGTGTAGACTAGAAAGTGGGAAAAGGGTATCTGGCTTGAGGTAAACTCAGTTGTATCTGTCTTGCTGTGAGTACTTAGATAATGTGCCTTGTGTGCACGCCAAAGGGAATGGTACTTATGTAGGAGACAGTGTTTGGGAGGTTATGAAGCCATTTTTAGTAAGACTTGATATCTGCTTTTTGCAGAGGGCAGTCTCTGGCATGACTAGAAACTTTTGTCTTATTGAGAAGAAGGGATTATGGGAGGAGAATATGTAATTTTTATCTTGCTAGTTTGGGGTATTTGGAAAGCTTATCAGCTGACTTGGAGACTCCACTTAGAGTAGGTACTCACTCTTCAGCAATAATACTGTGCAGGTAAAAGGGTAAAGGACTTTGAGTTGTTTAGAGAAAGACAGCATGAGAAGGTGCTTAAGAGAAAGGGGTCCAGATGAATTGATGTCAGGTGATGAAGACAAATTTTAGGGGTTTTGGATTTAAAAGGAAGCCCTTTTTACCTGTCAGGCTACTGTTGGAAAATCAGCAGAGAATTTGTACTTCATCAAACAGCTTATTCATTTAAGAGTGCTTCAACAAAACTTAGTTGTCATCAGACATGCTTGCAGTTCATGTGTAATCCCACAGAACATACTAAAGACTCATGTGAAAAGCTTATATCAAGACTATATCAGTACTCCAAGCTCTTGAAAATGGGGAAGAAGGATTCCTAGGCTGACTGCATAGCCAGTCCTGCTAAAAGTAGTACAAGAGGGAAAATAGGCTCAAGAAATTATTATTTCACAGCCACTTTCTGTAAGTGGCTAGACTTCCCATGCCAGTGCACAGAACTCTACAAATGCTGGAACTGACTTTTAGCAGTTTGCACAGTGGAGGGTAAGAAAGTACACACTTCAGTCTCCATGATTCAAGAGAACTGGGGCCAAGAGGAAAGAGTCTATGCAATGGTTTGAAGCATTCAGTATTCTAACGTTCGGGTAAGCGTGAGGATCACTCTTCATGGAAATCTTGCTTGAGTTGCTGTCCTTCGTTGAAGTATATACCTGGCATTACTTCAACCCTTCTGCTTTTCTGAGAGCTTCTTTTGAGAAAAACATATCCCATTACAATGGAATAGCTGACTTCTCACCTAGTGACAACACTAAGTTGTAATCCTGCCATGTTTGCTAGTGGAGATCAACAGCTTCCACTAGCACTATGACAGACTAAAGTAAGAGATATAGTTACTGAGAGATTAACTTTGCATAAGGAATACAGTAGGATGTTTTGAGTTTGTTTTTTGAGTTATGCTGAATAAGCACAGGACACAAACTCAGAAGACTGGATCATATTATTAAACAATACAATTTAGTGAAGACAAGATTCCACATTTTATATTAATGGAAGTTTTGCTGCTATTGTCCTAGGACAAGAAATTCATTGCCTGACTGTTCAAACATTTGGATTTTCTATCTGGTTCAAGATATATAGTTGCAAAGGTAAAGAGAAGAAATGGTCCAAGTTGAACATATCTTTTCTTGTCAATGTGTTTGACAAATTAAATTTAATCTTAAATTTAGGCTTACATGTTACCTTGGCTGCAGGAATACTCTGAGTAGGAGAGTGAGTTTTGAGAGAAACTGAAGTAATTACTTCAAATAAATTAAATCAGTCTCTACCTTAATACTTTCAGACTTACTAGAAAGATTTAGAAGTTGCATGTTAGAAATGTGAGACTTAAGATGAAGTTTCTGTTTTGTGTTTAAGTTTTGGTTTCTTCCTCTGTTCAGATGATTGCTGTACTGAAATTATGAATTGCTCAAACTTGTGACTTATAAAACTGAAATTGGATTTTATGAAGGTGATACAGGCATGTTGGTATAAAAATTGTGTGGGAGAAGAAATTATTTAAAAATATGAAATTAATTTCTTGTCCCTGGTGGCTCCAGCATTTTCTTTCCCGCAAGTAAATGTAGTTAAGCACTTTCATAAACTTGCATGTCAAAGCAAAAAGAGAAAATTTTAAAAGTTCACTCCATGACTGCAATGACTTTTTTTTTTTTTTTTTTTTTTGTCTATGAACAGCAAAATCATAACAAGAAAAAACCCAGAGAGCTACTCTGAGATGAAGTGCAATTCTAAGGGTTTCTCCCAAACCCTTGGTGGGCTCTTCAAATTCTCCATTAGGCAGCTTCTCTGGATCTAGTACTTCATCTTCTAAAAATAGGATGTGGCTGCTGCATCATGTTTGGGGATCTGTTTGCAAGGAAACGAACAATTATTTTCTAGCTAAAAGTCATCTAAAAGATGAAGCATAATACTTAAGTGCTGCCCTTCATTGTAGTGGCTTGAGGACTGAGGGAGGATAGTATGAGGGAAGGAAAAACCACTGTAGAAAAATGAAGTTTCTAGCCTGTAAGAGCAAAAAACTGTCTTGAATTCAACTCATGCAAATAAATCTAGAGTTTGCTGGCTTTGCAGTGTGATTCCATACATTTGCTCAGCCTTCACCATCCTTAAGCACAGGCTCTGTGCTTTGAACCCATTCTTATTTGCACAGCTGGAGGCTTGGGGTTGAAACATGAGTGGTGCTTTAACTTAGGCTAGACTCTTCACTTTGCAGGAGGGGTGACTCAAGGAATAAAAGTATTACAATATCTTTCTTGTAAGTACCTTCTGCCTGGGGGAAGTGCCCTTCTGAAATTTGCTGGGAAAGCCTCAAGTCTTGGTATAAAAATGTAGGATGCTAAAAAAACCCCACCCAAGAACTGGAACTTCTTAAGTTGCAAAGGACTTTGAGAACCTTTTGTCTTGAAAAAGTTATCCAGGTGCCAGCAAAGTACAAACTTGTGACCATTTCCAAAAAGGGTATATTAAAATAAATCTTCCTTCCCCTGCCCCAAAACACATAACAAACTTCCCAGGAAGGTCACTTCAAAGGCCTTTTCTTCACTTGCTAGATTCTGAGGCTGCATGGGCACTTTCAGGACAGAAGTTGGACAGCCCAGTCAGCTGTTTGGAGTTTGGTGGCTCTGGCTGGTTGGTATCTTTCTGCATGTGTAAAACTGCATACCCTGAAAGAGATTTTAGGAATTTCAAATTTTCCTCTTTGTGTTCCTAGAAGCGAGGCATTTTGGGTCTCTGGCTCAGAACAGTATCTCTGACCCCTGTGAAACCTTCTAAGCCTACGGTTCCATGGCAGGAAGCTTGGCTGAAGTCCAAAACCAGTGGTTGAAATTGAAGTGCTTGTGCCCTGTAGGCAACCTGCCATGGGCCTTGAGAGTCTAGCCATGATTAAAACTGGAACTTGGCTCCAGTTATGCCTCCAGAATGGCTGGTTGCACCAGTTTGGAGCCTAACACTAAGGCATAAAAATGTGAAATGATTCTTTCCAACAGCAACAAAAATGTCGAGAAGTTTATAGTCTCCCTTAATGTGTAAAATGGTATGGTTTTCCTGGGGAATTCTCTCTGGGAAGGACTTGCTCATTTGTACTTAAGTCAGGCCAGTCTGAGTACGTTGACTAATGAATGGGTGATCTGTGCCATGTGAATATACCAAGATGAATCACACTTTCCCAAGACATGTTCTTAGGGTCTTCAAACTTGAAATCTGCCAGAACAGGAGTAAAATATTGCAGGTGCTGTTTTGTCTATCTCAGTTTTGTTAGGTGGCAGCACTCTGCAGTACTAATCTGAAGTGAAGCTGCTAAACAGCAGAGGCACCTCTGTTTTGATCTGTAGTGAACTCTAGATTTGTTTCTCAATAGATTTCCACTTTCTCACGTTCATGTCATTTTCGTCCCTTGCTCCCTCTTTTCCCTGAAGCCTTGCTAAGGCATGTTACTGTGATACTACAATGCCCTGGCCATTTCTCGTTACCTCCATCACAAAAGGCTGTGCTGTTCTGTTTGTGCTTATAATGTACCCAGATGGTGAATAGAATGAGTGACCACCAAGCTCATTTTCACTTGTGGGGTCAGACCTTTTTCTGCTAAATAACACAAGTGTTCCCAGCTGCTGTGCAGCTGCAGGGAGTCTGCTTTCCTTCACAGGCATTAAAAACCCTTTAATCAGTGTTTGTTGTTTGTCAGCAGTGGTGTTGAGGTGTGGAGAAAAAGAACAGATATGCTTTGTTGGCAAAGTTAACTTCATTCTGACCTCTTATCTTTCCTTTTTCTTTCAAGTCTGAAGAAGCAGAAAGCAGTTTGGGAAGTGGTTTCTTCAAGCACCTGTGTAAATGTATTTGCTAAAGGAGGCAGTTTGTGTCCTTATACAGATAGAACATTTGACATAAAAAGATGCTCTGAGAGCTGCATTGAACTGGCAACTCCTTAGGGCAGGGACTCAAATTGGCCAGAGTAGGCACTGTGCAGAATCCCTTAGTGTAAATAAATGTTACATAAATACAAACACTGCTGCTTAATACTAGTGTTACTTGTCTTAGTATTGAGTCTATATTCAACCGATCCCATTTGCAGTCTGGTCAATTTTAACTTTCTCCTGTAAAATAGAGTATTCCTTCTAGTTTTGGAAGGGGGTTTGTTTGGGTTTTTTGTTTGTTTTTTGTTTTTCTTTTTTTAGCTGGGGTTTGTGTTTGTGGTGGTTTGTTTGTTTTCCTTTTAGTTCTACTTTTAATAGCTTTCTTCTCATGAAGGAAAATAGAGGAGATAAAGAACTGATAAGCTGTCTCCAATCCCATTTGCTTTGGATGTAGTCTGTTCTAAAACAAATGGAAACACAGAAATCAAAAAGAAGCTTTGAGAAATTTCAGACCTAAGATAATTATTTTCCTCTTCTTTTTAGATGAAGCTTGGAAACCTGCTGATGCTGCACGTTTGCAGGTTTGCTTTTTCCCTGAGTCCAGGTTTGCTCTCATTGTGTGTCTGTGTGTAGAGCACCAAGTGCTTCTCTGTGACTGGTGATTCTCTTGTTTGCAAAGTCTGTTTGTGTGTGCATCCTGGAACTGTTGGGACATCAGGCTTTGATTTGAGCTTCAGAGGTCTTCATAGGACATTTGACATTAAAGGCAGAATATTTACCTTGTTGCTCTTACCCTGGAAAGACCAGAGAATCACATTCCTGTCTCAGCTATGTCTGGGGAGGGTGGGTACCAGGCACTGGGGCACATTGCTCACAGCCCTCAGCTCAGCAGTATGTCCAGCAGTTACCACGGGCTCTCGCGTGGCAGGGCTGTGCCCTTGGGAAAGCAGTGCCTTTGCTCAAAGTAGGAATTATAAAATAAAAATAAAACTGACTACATATGGATTGTGGTCCTAGCTGTTAAAATTACAGAACCATGGGCATGACAACTATGGCAGACACGTTTTAGCATTCATCCATTCTTTTCCCTTATGCAGCTGAGGTTGCTTACGGAGGAGGTCATGCTCTCAGAACAGCAAAATGCTAAAGGAAGACTTTTTGTGTTGGGTGAGAGGGGAGGTATGCTCAAAACATTTAGTATATTAAATGTCTGTGGGCGGTCTGTATTAGCCATCACTTCTGTAGCATGAATGCTTACCTGCTAGAAAGGGGACAAAGAATGACCATTTTCTACCTGAATGCTGTCGGGGCTGCTGAGCAAAGATAGGAGCTGTGAGCTACAGTGGAACAGGCACCCTACTCTTAGGGAGAGTTTTTGAAGCCCTTCAGATCTCCTGGAAATATTGCTGGCCTTTCTGGCAGTATGGTTTGCTTGCGTGAGAAGAGCTCTGATCAGATAGGTGTGATCCTGGATCCTTCTTGAATTTAATGCAGACTAACACAGTTACAATCTACCTGAACAAAACAAGCACCATCTTGTGCAACTACGTAAACCATAAACTTTTTTGGCAAGGCAGGTGTGGCATCTTCAGTGTCTGGAAAGCACCGAACATGCTGTGTGGGCACGCTACTGTAATCGAAATTACAAATGCTAAAAAGGCTTTTGATTTTTTTTTTTTCTAATAACGTGGTTCTTGGCTTAATTTGGGTAGGTAAGAACTTCACAGACTGCATTGGGGTGCTCTGCATGTTTCCTCAGGCCCTTATAATTAATCAATGTTGAGTTGTTTCTCTGTCTGCAAGGAGGCACCTGAGGAAATCTCTTCCACAGCCTTAGGTTTAACTTGTTTGTCAGCCTTGAGAACAACTTTTTATTCTTTGGAATGAAGAAGGGGTGTTCTTGGTATATAAGCCCCCTCTATACTAAGTATTTTGGTACAGGCTGCAGAGGGCTTAAGTGAGTTGTCATGATACAAGATGACTTTCAGTAAGTTGGAAATATGGTTTGATGCTGAGAACCAGTATTCTAGATTTTTTGTTCAACCTCTGTATAACTCATGCCTGTGGAACTCAGCCTCTGACAAGGAATTTGCAAAAAGTTTCATGCCAGTAGCTCAAGTCTACAGGTGTGTTAAACAGGATATCTGCATGTTCCTTCTAAACCAGAATGGCTTCTGTGTTGAACTGAATATTTAATTGCTGCATGTGCACCATACTGTCCTATCTGGCAGCTCTACTTTGAAAGTCTGTTTATACATACAGAAACCTGAAAAGCCTTACGAGTATTTCAGTGTCTGACATCACATGCTGGGAGGAGGCTTCAGCA
This sequence comes from Aegithalos caudatus, assembly GCA_013389925.1. Lineage (NCBI taxonomy): Eukaryota > Metazoa > Chordata > Aves > Passeriformes > Aegithalidae > Aegithalos > Aegithalos caudatus. The sequence goes on along the minus strand of WEIU01006593.1, from coordinate 39,830 downwards.
TCTTCAGTCTCTTGCTTTTTGCTGTATGTTTACAGTCACTACCTATATTTGCAATTTGGGGGTGACAGAAAGACATTACTGTAGCCAGAGCAATTCCAAGTTAAGTTGTGATAGTCCAACTGCTGAAAAGAAAAAAATCTGGTCCAACTTTACAGTGTTTTTATAGTCTAGTCCAAGTCTCTATAAACAATTTAAAATTGCCTTCAGGTTTAAATTTTCCAATTTCCCATTTGGAGCAGGTGTTGCCAGGTTATAGAATGTGTTGCAGAAAAGGAGCAAAAACATTTCAAAAACACTGTGCTATAACAAATATGTCAAGTCTGTGACAGATGAGATTTTAAAAAAAGTTTGCCCCACCAAAAGTAAAATGAATGCAAACCTTGCTTGCTTTTCCCAGCTGTCATGTTTAAATAGGGGGTTTAGTAATGTATTGGTCTTCAAAAGATCCAGCAGTACAGTATGAAATATGAAACTTCTCAATTGTTTTTCATTTAACTGGGGAGAAAAGATATTTTTTGTAATGAAGAAACCCACCGAAAACCAAATTTCAGAGATGCGTGTTTTCACAGTGGTTAAAAACCAACCCAAACTAGGCTTCAGGCAATGTTTTTTCAACAGCTTTAACCTCAAAGCATAGAGTAGACAGCTTTGTAGGAAACTGTAACACCAAGGTGATTATGGCAGTGACTCACACTTCCCTGTAAGGCATCCAGCTATCAACACACTTGGAGAGCTGTGGCTTTGTGCATACAGGCAGGGTGTCAGTCAGTGCCCATTTGCCAGCCAGCTCTGAACTGCTGAGCTCAGAACTGCTTTCACAGCGAGCTGGGATATCAGTGTGTTGGAGAGCAGCTCTGGTGCCCCCAGGCTTGCAAGAGGCTGTAGAAATGGGAGGTAGGGACTGGGAAGTGCAAGGCAGGTTTGACTTGCCTTTTCTTTGCTTAATCCTCATGGAACTTGTTTGAAGAGTCCTCTGAAATCTTCCTGTGAGCAGGTGATGGGGTTTGGGTAATAATTAAAAGTCTGACAAACCACTAAGTGGGGTAGTATGGGAAGAGAAAAAGGCTGCTACTATCATGACTTGCCAAACATTTCTGCAAGTGGTTATGGAAAGATGACTGTCAGTTTGGATCCTCAGGAAAACAATATGAACTTGGGAAAGAGACTTGGGTGTCCCTATAGGCAGCTCAGAGTGGAGGGTTTCAGCAATAAACTACTTCCAGATGTTGGGATTTGCAGGGAACAAACAGACAGAAGATGGGGACTCATGTGCGTTGTGGGTTTCCCCATCACCAAAAACAAGACCGAATGCCAAGGAAAACAGTAGTGATCATGATATGGAGAGAAGTGGTCTGGGTGAGAAATCGGAAGGTTGGGATTATTCAAACTACAGAAGACTGACAAGGAATGCCACATTTGTACAAAATGGGTTGCATCATAATGGAATGCTCAGGAAAAAGAAGTATGCAGAAAGGTGATATAAATTCAACTTCTGAAAGGAAATAGGTTTTCACATAGTGTGCAATTAGATTGTGGGATGCATGGAGTGCAATTGCCAGCTGTGCTGGGTGCCATCAGGATGGAATGAAATGTGACTTTGGGAGTGTGCAGATATGCTCTTGCAGGTGGTATTTACAGATGATATAAACAATGCTTTCAAAAACACCACTGGTGATATAAAACTGGTCACATGCATGGTTCAACTACCAAGGCCAATCTTGATAGTTTATTTGTATTCCTCTGTCTTTGGTGATAATTTTTTTGTGTCTCTGACTAAAACTGTCTAGTGCCAGATACTGTTTGTGGCACAGCACTGGGAAAGCTAGGCAGTTGTGACTCAGTATTGCCCTTCCCGTGTGGGTTGTGTTTGGCTTTGCACATCTTACTTTTTTAGAGGTGAGGCGGAGTGAGTAATGTTTCCATTTTATTAAAGAGAATGGAATGGCAAAGACCGTTAATTTTTTTTTTAAAGATGTACGTGTTTCATTTAAAGTTCCCTTCAGGCAAAGTCAGCTTTGTTAGGCAGCTTAAAATGCATCGTAGTCATATTGTTATTGTCATAAAGAAAAAAATACACCGTGCTCAGTTTTGGGAAACCGAACAAAACCACTTTTTTTTTTTTCTCCCTCCTTTTTTCGCTTCCTTCAGTTTTTAATAAGTGACCGTGACAGAGACCCGCAGTGTAACCTGCATTGCTCCAGGTCCCAGTCCAAAGCGCTGTGTGCCTCTGACGGCAGAACCTACGAGTCCATGTGCGACTACCAGAGAGCCAAGTGCCGTGAGCCGAGTCTGAGCGTGACGCATCGCGGCCGCTGCAAAGGTGGGTGGATTGCAAATGCCTCGGAGGGGAGAAACAGGGGCCTGCCTGGTAAGAAACGGAATCTTTAGACCCTGGGGTTGAGTACCGTGCTCTGAGAGTAATCTGATTTGGGATTGTGCATTCCTGCAAGCATGGGTGTCTGAGTCTTGGCTCAGGCAGTAGAGTATGAGTTGACTGAATTATCAATGAAAGAATGCAAAGGAGCCACAGCCATCACAGCCACAGCCCCTGAAAAAGAGCTGAAATATATGTCTGCAGAGAGAACCGGTTGGCCCCATGGAAATACAAAACCAAATCCTGAAAGCAGACTTCTTCCTTGATACCTTGCTGATGAGGAATCAAGACACCTTTGACCCTTTGACCAACAGGAATGTCTAGTCCCTTTTCAGACATGCACAGCTGAGCTAATTAAGAACAGTGCATGCGAGGCTTTACGTGGCTCTTTTATTCCCATTTGCTGTTACACATCTACTTAGGAGTGCAAATACTATATATCAGTTCAGCTCTTTGGCATAGTCCAAAGATGAAGTTGAAACTTTTTAAAGGATTATTGGTGTCTTGTCAATCAAATGGTTTGCATTTGCAATTAAGTGAAAAGTTAGAGTCCATTTTCTGAGAGCACAATTGGCTCAGAGGGCCAATGACACAGGTTTTTTGGCAGTGGATTAAAGTGACAGGAGAAACTCATTAAAATCCATGTGACAGAACAAAAATAATTCATTTAATCCTGGTGTTTTTTTATAAAGGCTTTTTAAATATAGTAAAAATGTATCTTTGTTAGAATTACTTGATATAAAATGGAAATCCCAATTTAAGTGTATTGACAGACTTTATAGTTTAGGTGAATTGTGAGCCTGACTTCAAATATTGCTCTCTTTTTAAACAGTTTCTCATTGGAAAAAATTTACTTGTATTTTTTTGTTTGTTTGTTTTTCACTGCTGCTGGGTTGGTTTATGGCAGCTTCTCCCATAGCATAGAAGAGGCCTTTATATCAGGCTTCTTTCTAAATAGTGGAAACCCAGTATATTTCTTTGCAGAGCTTAAGAAGCACTTGGATTGTTCTTGCACGTGATGCATTTTTGGGTATCACAGTAAGAAGCAGTATGGTGAGAGTCCTGTGTTGGCTTTCATCCCTTTAGCAGAGTGTCTTAGATAAGCAGCTCCATAGCTGGTATTGGCATATTAACTGGCACTGTTCAGTTGCTTAAAACATGAGATCTGAAATGCAGTACATCCGTATACTAAGCTGTCTGTTTCTGGACCCTGACAAAATTTGCTTCCCAAACTACTTTACTGCATGTTGTGATTCCAGAGTCCCAAAGAGGTAACTGAGACTTTTTTTGTCTTGGGCACAGGTAAAGTATGCTTTGTATCTGCTCTCTGATGCAACTGAAATGTTTAGTTGAAGCTAACTTGCGTTCTCCTTTCCTTTTTCCTCTTATCCTGTGATACTGTACAGTACCTAACAACCTGGGAGTGTTTGTAAACTGCAAGTCTTGCTTTTAACCACTGATACTCCTGCCAATCCCTGTGAAGTAGGAATACTCTTTCAACTATCACATGCAAAATTAATCTAGCTGGTAATTTCCATATATGCTGCTCTTGAAAGGTACTTTGTTTTTCTAGCTGCATTGAGAACATGACCTTTAGTGCAAAAAGATCACAGTTGTTGGCAAATCTGGGCAGTTGTGAGACAGCTGTGCCGGACTACAGGCTGCTGGCTGGGTCTGTATTGTGTACTTGCAAAAAGGAATGTATTGCTGACAGTGTTTGAGCACCTTGTACTGCAACAGGACACTGGGTATACCCTGAACAGCTCTCACTCCTCCTGTATGACAGATGCCCTGCAGGAGACCTCCCATGGAACTGTAAGGGATCCCGTAGGCCATTGAGCTCAGTCACATATAGTTGTGATAGATACTGTACCCAAGAACTTATCCTTTTGGAATGAGAAGCTTTAACTTGTGCTTCACTCTCCGAAGGGGAAAAAACAACAGGTGACTAAAATAAGTAAAAAAGAAAGTATATTGTGGACAGCAAGGCATACTTCTGCAGCCCAGATTACCGTAGGCTTCCAGTGTATATGCTGATGACTTGAACTGTGCTTGTGCCAAGGAAAACAGAATTGTTTCCATAGTGAGAACAGAACCTTTTTGATTCGACTTAATGCTCTGTTCTCTCTCAAGAAACTAAGGACCTTTAAAGATGAAATCTTGCCAGCCCTTTGGGAGCTATAACCCTTATTCAGCTCTTGTTTGTTGCTAGCTTCCTCATGTGCTTTTCAATGAAATTCCTTCAGTGCTAAATTATCTGAACTCCCTCCAAACCCTCACACATCACAAAGGGTTAAAAGTCAGGAGTAGCTTAAAATTATCAAAGTACGGCATCCCTGACAAATGGAACCTCACTGAGATTCTAGGGAATAGTTCCAGATGGTATAGCTGTGTCTAAAATACACAGCCAAGCAATGCTACCTGGATCTTTACTCAGGAGGCATCATAATATCTGATGTTAAATAAGAGTTATACCTCAACACTTTGCAGAGGTGGAGGACAAATACTTGTTAATCTTGACAATTTGCCAAGAGTCATTTATGCAGTGATTGTCTTACTGGTATGTATCTGTGGCTTTAGAACACATTTAAGTTCTGTGTTAACTGGTCGATTTCTAGGAACTTCTTTGGCTTCCTTAATTACAATGTGGGAGTGTTCTAAAAGTTCCCTTTAGATTTATTAGTTAGATTAATAAGTCTGCTGGTTTGTTCTTAGATCACAAGTCACTGTGTAGTGTGAACCTATCTGTAAGTTTCTAGTGGAGATTGTAACAGGACCTTCAGCCTTTCTCTGGGGACACAGGAAATGAACACAGCTTTTTGTTAATGTGCCAGAATGGCAGGTCTTGTGATTGATGAGTTATTTGAAGATAATCTTCTCTACCTGATATTTTCATTGGACAGGAAAGGATGTCTTGAAACCACTAGTGTGTGTGCTCACTAGATCCATGTGTTTTGTCTTCAAACTTGCCTTATTCTCCCTTGACTGTGAATAAGAATGTCCTTCCTGGGCAGCAATTAGTAAAATCTAAAATGCCACTTTCAATCACTTTGCAAATCTAGGCATGTTCTGAATAAATTAGGGAACTCTGGAGTAGAAATGCAATGTGGATATCAAAAAAGGAACAAAGAAAGGAAGACAAGAAGGTGATCAGGAGCAGTCTGCATGGATGGGCAAGTCATGCTTTAACCAACCAGACTGCCTTCTATGGTGGGACAACTGGCTGGATAGATGAGGGAAGAGTAGTGGGTGCTTTCCACCTGGACTTCAGGAAGGCTTTTGACACTCTCTTCCATGGAATCCTCACAGGAAAGCTTGGGGAGTGCAGACTGGATGAGGACAGTGAGGTGGTTTGAGAGTGGTTTGAATGACAGGTCTCAGGGGATTGGGATCAGTGGCACAGGTGTGGTTGGAGGCCTGTCACTAGTGGTGTCCCACAAAGTTCAATATTAGGTCCATTATCACTTAACTTGTTCATCAGTGACTTGGATGAAAAGACAGATGCCTCTTCAACAAGTTTGTTGGTAATTCAAAGCTGGGAGGGCTGTGGAACTCTTCAGAAAGATCTGAGGGTTGAGGGGGATGAAGAGAGTGGAACCTTATTGAAATTCAACTGAGTATGGGGTCCTGCACCTGGGAAGGAATAACCTCCTGCACCAATACAGGCTGGGGGCAGTCCTGCTGGAAGGCAGCTCTGTAGAGAAGGATCTGGGGGGTCCTGGTGGACAACAAGATGTCCATGAGCCAGCAGTGCTCTTGTAGCCAAGAAGGCCAATGGTATCCTGGGGTGTATCAGGAAGAGCATTGCCAGCAGGTCAAGGAAAGTGATTCTGCCCCTCTACTCAGCCTTGGTGAGGCCACATCTGGAGGGCTGTGTGCAGTTCTTGGCTCCTCAGTACCAAAAAGACATGGAAATTCTGGAGGGGGTCCAGCAGAAGGTGACAAAGATAATGAGGGGTCTGAAGCACCTCACTTATGAGGAAACACCGCGGGAGCTTGGCCTAGTTATCCTGGGGGAGGTATGACTGAGAGGGGACCTCACCAATGTGCATAAGTATCTTGAAAGGAGGGTGTCACAGGATGGATCCAGGTATTTTGGTGGTGCCAAGCAATAGGACAAGAGTCAATGGGCAGAAACTGGAACACAGGTAGTTCCACCTGAACATGAGGGAGAACATTTTTACTGTGAAGGTAACTGAACACTGGAACAGCTGCCCAAAGAGGTTGTAGAGTTTCTTCCCCTGGAGATATCTGTAGCTGTCTGTACTCAACCCTCAGTAGCATGCTCCAAGAGATCTTGTGATAGCAGGAATTTTGGACAAGATGACCTCCAGTGGTCCCTGCCAACCTGAACCATTCTCTGTGGGTGAAAGAAGTTTGAGATTCCAGGTGTAGGACTCAACTCAAAGGAAGTGGAAAGCACTGAGGAGAGTGAATAATGATTGATATACTGTACAATAGATCGGCATGTTTTTGTAGTTTGCTGAGATCTACTTTTGCCTGGTTTTTGCAAATACACAGATAATTGAGTAAATAGGTATGAATCTGCTGACTTTAGTGTACTTTAGCTGAACTGCTTCTTGTCTGGTGGAAACCTGGCCTGTATGTGAGACAGTTACCTAACGGAACTGAAAATAGTTAAAAAGCTGCTTGGATCAATTTTTGCTGTTTGGACTTTGGATACAAACATAGGAGAATTAAAATTAAGTAGCTTTAATAGATTTCAGTGGTTGCATTCTATTGATTTACTATTAATGCTGTGTGAATCCTGGAGATGTTTCACTTTGTGTTATTAGGAGAGCTTGGGTCTTTATACCATGATGTGTGTCAATACTGCCTCTGCCTGCTGAAGAGAGGATGCTGGAATTCTTGGAGCCTATTCAGGAGTGCAGTGTGTATATTATGAGGGACACGGTGGTCTTGTTTGAATAAACTATTCATGGATAAGATCAGCCATGGTAACTAGCCAATTTCATTGCAAAATCCAAAATTATGTGCACCTGCATTGTGCAGATTAGGCCAGGGATGTCAAAAACATCACTTGTAGTTAGCAATCTCCTGGTTGCCAGCTGCCAGCTTGAGAATTAATTTTCTTTAAAAGGCAGCTTTCTGAGCTACAGTAAATCTGTCCCGAGTTTGAAGATATTTAAAGTAAAATTAAGCAGATCTGCTTTCAAAAGAAGTTATGCTGTTTTGGTTTTTCACCTAATGTAATGGAGGGAAAAGTGTCCAGTTTAGTCTCCTTGAACCATGAAACTGGAATGCATTAATGCCATTCTGGTTTATAAACATGGTGTTTGATATTCCAGAGAACATTTCTAAAAACAGGGAAGAAAGTGCTGAAACACTTGGGTAAGCAGTCAAAATGCAGAATAGCGTATATGAACCTACAATCATAAGATCAGGCTTTGGTAAAATTTGTAATGCATCTTATTTGGGGTGAGCTATTTGACAGCTACTTTTAAAACACTTGGCACTTATGTAATACTTTACATTTTCTAATTAACAAAGCAAAAATAGCAAGGTGAAGTCATCCCACTGAAATCACATGTTGATGCAAACATTATAAAAATACCAGCCTGTGGAGTGAGGAAGAGAAGGATTGACAGTCCTTTTAAAAACAAACTGGTAAATGTTGATCTTAAAGGCACTGTTGTTACTGGAACTGATCTGTGGAAGTCTGACAAAAAAGATAGCAATATGCATGCACCTTTCCACCCAGAGTGTTATATAAGTGTTTGTTCCAAATCAAGGCTGTAAAAGGACTGGCGTGACCTTTGGAAATCAATGAGGGAGGATGGGAGAAGTAATCAGTCCTGAGTGTTCATGAACAGGAGAAAAACTCTGTCTTCTCTGGACAGCAATCTGTGAAGAGTCACCACTTGAGCCAACAATTGAAGTGCAAAAGATGCTGCAACGATGATGAGTTCTCAAACACTGTGGTGTAGTGGTGGTGTGCTGTGAAGTGTGCTCTGCTGGGTGGGAGTAGAGAGGTCAATCTATAAAGGCCAGTTGAAATTGCTGGGAGGGACATGGTAGCCTTAGCAGTAATGTGTTTATATTATCTTCTTAAAGTAAGGGCTTGATCTTGTGCATGTTTCTTTGTTCATTAGACAAATTGGACAAAGATCTGGGTTTGTTTCCCTTCTGCCTGAGCTTCTCATGTATTTGTACTGCAGGGGATATCACAAACTGTTTGTTTCTATCAGCTCTGTGCTGAAGCATCCAGTTTCAGTTGTGTAGTTGTGAGTGTGCCAGCACTGAAGCAGATGCTATGTGGAATTGCTTTATGCTTCTGTTTTATGTTCAGGAGAGGAACCAGAAATGACTGTCTGCAGTCTTCTCTCCTCATGTAGAGAGACTAGAAAACACTTTCATTTGGGAACTTGTGGTTTGATTGTCAGGTAAGAAATTCACACTTGTTTTTTTCCTTTGCAAGTGCAGTNTTTTTTTTTGCTTCTTAGTTGTCTTCTGTGAAGCCGAAGTTGAAAGTGTTTTCAGTCAAGCAGCTATGAAACAAAGTGCAGGCACACCATCTGGTTTTGTAGTAATGTCCTCTGTCATGCCAAGCAGGATTAGACTCTTAAGCTTGAACAGGAGATCTGCTGGTGATAGGTGTTCCAGTTAAAAGCATTGCTAGTGCTTCCTTTCAGCTGGAGGAATGAGTACATGTTTGGAAGGATCAGTTGGGAGGACTATCCCCCGCTGGAGGTGTGCAAACAAGGTCTGATTGTCTGGTCATGTTGGCAAGCAGGTGAAAAGGAAATTCCATGTCAAAGTTTAAGGATAACTAAAAAAAAAAAACAAACCCCAGCATAAATTTTATTCAAATCTTTCTTATTCTGTAACAATTTCACTTTTAATACAGGTGCATAATGGACCCACCTGAGATCAAAGCTTCATGTGCTTTGGTATTGTGCAAGACACCTGACAAACAAATTAGTCTAAATATAAGTGACATAAGATGAGAAGTGACATGAGGTCACAGGGAGGTGAGGTGACCAACCTGTAATCACTCAGTGGTCATTAGCAGAATTGAAACAGGTACCGTTGCTTTCTAACCCAGTGCCCAAGCAGCTGGCATCTATACTGTATACTATTGCTATGAATCATTCTTTTCCCAGAGAGAATGGTTTGATTTTCATACTTTCAGAAGCCTTGTGAAATCCTTCCTGGGAAGTAATGTGGTATGCTTAAAATGAAACTGTGTTGGCAAACTGGAAACTTAATCTCTCAAGTCATCAGCTGTATAAATAAAGTACTCGGCCTGAAAGCTTTGGTCTGTCTTTATCAAAACTATTTACAGCATTGTCATTGATTTCTGTGCCTAGAGATGCCTAGATGGGAATTACTTCTATTGCCACACAATGTGAATTCAATTGCTCTAAGAACCCAGACTGACTTTCTAATTTAATGGTGGTATTAATGATTCTGTTGTCAAAGTTCATGTGATCTATGAAACAGAATGTGATCTTCAGGGATCCAGTGGAACTTTTTGTTAACCAATATGATTTCCATGCCTGGTACAATGGGGCTTGAAACTTGTTCACTCTGTATGGTGCTGCTTGAAGTTTCTATACTGAAAATCTTCAGTGAGTGGATTCATGGGAGAAGAAAGAAGGTGCTAGTTCTGGTGTCAAAGTGCCATGGAAACAGATGTTCACTGTTTTCCTTCTCTTTCTAGAGTGAACAGCAGTATTGTTAGACCTGATGTTTTTAAATGTAAACACCAAGTCAATCTGCATCTCTGCAGGCCAGAACTTTCCTCTTTTGACTCATCAGTCATTAATTAAACTTTTTTGGGTATACTCTGTAACAGTGAGCTCAACCTGGAAGGGCTTAAGGTTATGCTACACTTTGCCATCATCTGGAGTAGGAACTGAGATCTTAACCCCTTCAAACTGCTTGCAGACCAAGTTTTTTTCTTGTCTCCAAAGTGAGTAACTGATATGAGAAAGTTGTAATGCACACATGGCTCTAAGTACTGGGACTAGAGGTAAAGGCTGAGTTTCAGGAAAGCACAGGAAATGGCATATCTGCCTCATCTGAACCACACAAAGGTGAAAGTTCATATGGATGACTGGCTATTTTAGTAGTTTCCTGGGAGAGTTGCTCAGAGAAGAGGGGGGGGTCATCACTTCTTTTCCACAGAGCTCACTGCTCGGCCTGAATTATTTGGTTTATACTCAGCCATCCAGTTTCAGGCTGTTAATGTTAATGACCTTTCATTGTGTGGACATTGTGCTCCAGTGCTGGTTGAAAGAAGCTTCCAGGATCCTTAGATGACCATAAAAACTATTGACTAGGAAATAAGACAGCTCTTAATTAACTGGCTTGTAGTTTGATTGTCTAGGTTCATATTTGTCTTTAAGATCATGAGTGGTAACTCCATATCTATCTTGTGAATGTGTGGGTAATGGTCTTTTATGCTTTATATTTATTTGTTTTGGGGGTTTTTCCTTTGCAGCTGCATGGGTCACCTGGTGGAGAGCTTTTGAAGAGGCCAAATTGCAGTGTAAGTGAGTTTTACATTTCTCTTTGTAGATGCTGGCCAAAGCAAGTGTCGATCAGAGAGAGCTCAAGCGCTGGAACAGGCAAAGAAGCCCCAGGAAGCAGTCTTCATCCCAGAATGCAATGAGGATGGATCATTCATGCAGGTAAAATTTCTATTTGCTTCATTCAGCCAGGCTTCAGGTGTCTGTGGGAGATTGTGTTAAGGCATGAGCCAAGTGATGATACAACCTCTGACTCAGTTACTTGGGTAAAAATTTGAAAGCTGGGAACTTGTTTAACCAAATGGAAATTTTGATTCAATCACAATACCTTAAAAGACATAGACATATGCAATAACATCAGCTCCAGTGTAATACAGAAACAAATGGCATTAATCTTCAGCATTGCATAGAAAGAAAAACAATTGCAGGGGAGGTCAATTTTTCCATGAAGAGGAGCTGTAAAGAAAGCTGCGGCTTACACAGAGCAGGGTGGATGCAGCTGATTCTGCTCTTACCTCTGCTCCATTGATCCCAGAAAAAAAAAAGCAGTCTATTCAGCCTGTTCCTTCTGCAAGATACTTCTTGTACTCTATGTCCTGTAGTGATTTGGAGGACTGACAGAGAGGAGATGAGACTGCTTTGTTTGGGTTTTTGATTCTTCACTGTTCAGTTGCTGAAGTTTGCCAAAGCAGGGTAGAAATGAAGAGTGATAATTGGTTCTGTTACCACTAGCATATTGAGTAATGTCCTAGTGCTGACTGAACTGGCTGTTAAAAATGGCTCATGCCATGTCAGTTTCTTGACACAATTTCATGCTGTCTGCTCAGTTTTTCATGTACCTAAAAAGCCAAAGACCTGCAACCTTGTGACCTCTACTTTGTGGATTTGAGTAAATCACAGTATGTTTTTTGTGTAACCTTCCTTACAACTAATAGTGCTCTAGATACCTTCTTTCTCGGAGAAATTTTAGGATACATTGGTTGTTTGCAAGGTCTTCTGAAGGTAAAAGAAATTCCAAAACAGAATCAATATTGGCTTTAAAAAGATGAGAAAGGCAGAGTACTTTGGATTTGGTTCAAACATTTTGTGATGCCTGGGGGAATAGGAGAGGAAAGATTTTTTTTTTGTGATAACCCACCAAAAATTTCATTCCCGTCCTCAGCCTTACCCTGCCATTATCTGGTGTGTGGGAGGGTGGATTTTTTTGTTATTGTTTTTTTGATTATGAAGTGGAAAAAGTTGTATTCATCCTGCAAACTTTGCATGCTTCTTTAGAGCAGCATTATGTATATCTGTATATCAGCATTATGTGTATCTGTACTGAGAGAACCGTCATGGGAAGGTTGGGATAAGAGAAGATGGCTGCAGTTTAACTACACTTTCAGTTGTTGAAATTTGATTTTGTGTAGAGCTTCTCAGATTGTGTTGGCACTGGAGGCTACTGCTTATAAAAGCTAGCACAGTGGGCCAACATGGAGCAAAGTGTTCCATGTTAAAACTTCATAGTTCAAGAAAAAAGGGGTAAGGAAAGCAAACTTTGAAATGTTTATCTCCTGTCCATCAACCTCTTGGAGAGGAAAGAAGGTGAAATTTTTATCCTTATTAGCTGGACTGATAGTATAGTTGATAAAGCTTTGTTTCAGACAGGTTTATTTTGAAGGTTGGTACTAGTGTCTGGATTGTGGAGAAGTTGCTGGACTTTTTTTTGGCACATTCCTTAGCCAGTGTTGGTTGCCAGTTGAGGGACAGAATGAAACTGCTTACAAAAATTGTGTGGTGTCAATTGGCAGCCAAGGGATATTCCACATTCTTCCTCCATTCAGTTCTATCCGTGAACACTAAAGTGCTTTTGTTTTACCTGGCATGATGAAAGAAGACTCTGATCTCTTTGTATCTGGAATTAACTGAAATTCATATAATTCCTTGGTTCATAAAAATACCCTGTGTTCCACATACCTCATGAACCAGCTTCATCCATTATATTGCAGCATTTAAGGTAATTGTCCCTGCATAAGATTTAAGTGAATAATAATGTCCAAGAAAGCTTACTAGTTTCAACCTGCATTTGAGACAAGTATTTCCTTTAGCTTCTGGTAAAAATGAATTGAATTTTGATTAAAAAAACATGTACAAAAACTAGAATTTTGGTGAACAATCTAAACAGTTTTTCTTCCAGCAACTCATGAATAGATCTCATCTGGTGGAGGTATTTTTGATACTGCATCTGTTGTGCAGAGAATTGATGCTCCTGGGTTCTACTGTACAGGGAGGCTGTGTTCTTGCGAAGCCCCTGAGGCCTTGCTGAAGTCAGCTCGGGCCTGATGTTAGTTTGTCCTGCTCCAGTATCCAGAGTGTTGCTCCATGTGGACTCTGAAATCTCAGTTGGGAAGTCTACAACAGAACAGCATCTCTCAATGAAGTTTCTAGGAAAGATAGCCACTGTGTTCTTCAACGTGGAATCCCCATCCCAAAAAGAGTCTAAGCAGATGCACACATTTCAGGGTATACACTCTGTATGTAAAGTTGGCTAGGGAGACTTTTTCAACAGCTTCCCCTTTTCTTTGTAACTGTTATTGAAAGGGAGTTTAATGTAGAAGAAAAATTCTGATCAGAGAGGAAGCAAAGATGCAAGCATATATTTAGAATATTAAATGTCTGAATTGTTACAGCACTCAATCAAGATGTAGATGACTTGCTTTCAGGTCATCTTGATGAGCCTTCTGAACACAGTAGGCGTCTAGGCCCACATCGTTGTCCTTGCCGTCAGGCTTCAAAAGTGTCTGATTTTTAAATTAAGTAATTAATTAATTGTTGGAAATTCTTGAAATTTTTGCAGGACTGAAAAACAAAAGAAGTACAGATGTGGAAGAATTTGGTAGTAGTAACTATGTTCAGAGAACCAGCTTGGCCTTAACTAGCTTGAAGTGTTGCTTTTGTAGTTCATCATAATTATCCTTATTAGAAACTAAATTGTGATCACTCTGGGTAAACACTGAAAGTGGGGCTGTTCCTCTGAAAGCAGCTCAAGTTTGCCCTTTCTAGCTCCTGGATTTATACCCAGCTCAATACTGAATTTGGGGCTGGATCCACCACAGGCTGGATGGGGCTGTAGGGTGGTGATGAGAACACAGTTCCTCTGCTGCTGTGTGAGCAGGAGCATGTGCCATGTGGGCAGCCACTGCAGGAGGATGACCATGCTCACCTTACTTCCTCCTGCTTCCCTGCAGAGTTGGATCTACCACAGTTAGATGTGGTAACAAGGGTGAAAGGGAGAAGGGCCTAAAGGCAAAGGCCTTAGTTTGGCTTGCATTTAAACCCTTTCATGGACAGACATCGTGCGTGTCTTAAAACACTTGTATGATCTGACTGGTTTTCATTGCCTGTGAAATTTAGACCAAGACCAGTGTTGCCATCAATTCTTGTTGCTCAGCTGATCAGTTTTCCAGTTTTCCTATGCATGACTAGGTGTAATAGGGTTTGTGTTCTGCATCAAGAGGAGCTGGCACTTGTCAATTCACTGTTTCTATGTGACATGTGTGCTGTTTCACTTATTGTTGACTATGTGTATTGCAAAGATCTTACCAAATTCCCTTTTAGTGCTACTTCAAGCATCTAAAAATCTGACATGAATTTGCAGCATGAAGAAATGGTGCCACTGCAGGCATGATGGGATGTGTGTAAATGGGGAAGCAGACTTGATTAATTCCTCTAGGACTGCTGTCTATATTTCAGTCTGTGTGGGGAATATTACTTCCTATAACAAAATCTCTCTACACTTAATCCACAGTAATATAAGCAGGCAGATAAAATTTGAGTTATTCACAACATAAGAATGTTTGTTAGATATGAGTAATTTGATTAATTGTAGAAAACTGAGGTCACATACTGTTGTGCAGAATTGAACATGGCTAAATCCAGTTTCTGTTCCCAAGACTTTTGCCTTTTTTGCTGTTATGCTGTATTTTCCATAAATACCATTCCTTTTCCATGCAGCACTTAACCTGCTGTGATCTGTTCTTCATAAACAACAGGCACTAGTGGGTAATCTGCACACTTTCTTTTGCTGCCTAGTGCCATTGGGCTTGTTGCCATGGGCTGAGGGAGACTTGCATTCTTTACAGTTTTCCCCCAAGCAGTTTTTTAGAAAAGGTTGCTGAGATTTTAAATGGGATCTGTTTCAGACAGATTAATATGAACATGAATAATGTTAATCCTGCCTTGGGGGTGTAGTTTTGTGGAACTTCGTGGTATGTCTTGCTATTTGCTGCCACCTTCCACTGTCTAGTTGTGATTTCTTTTCCTCACAAGTCTGCATACAAGTGTCTGAGGGCAAGTCTCCTTGGAGAGTTTGAGTTTAGGGTTCTTAAAATCTGGTTCCTGGTGCAGTTATGACACAAAACTGAGATTTCTCTTAAAGTAAGTACATCAGTCAGAGCTGTGGTCTTATGACAGGATCAGTGAGGAGCTGACTATTAGAGCAGTTCTGCATTATCAGATAGCTTTCAGAGCATTTCCACATCTCATCATACAAGTCTGCTTGGAAATAATGATCTATATTATGGTCCATACCAGTAGTTTCACTCCACAATATGCTAATGCACATGTAAAATTCTGTTTTCTCCCAAGTTCCACAAACAGTCCTTTCTAAGGATACGTGGAACCCTTTCAGCCTTCAGTGTGACTTCATGATCCAAATCTGCTCCTCTGTATTGGCTACTGTAGCATGATGCTGGGCAGAATTACAAACTCTCTTCTTAATGCAACAAGGTACTGTGTAGACGTGTCCTTCATTCCCTGGATGCTGTCTGTTATTCCATTATTCAGTGCTCAGATTCCAGCAATACTAAGCTCTCAATGAATTCACTTCTCCTTTCAGAAGAACACAGTCTATCTTGCTAGATTGAAAAAACTCTTCCTAAAGCATCTGGGGTTTTTTGTAGGTAGTTCTGGCTTTTTTTATTATAAAACATCCCTTCTATAAAAGATGGTAGCTGTAGCTTTCTGTGAGTACTGCTCTGCAGGTTTGCTGTTTAAACATTTGCTTTCTTTCTGTGGCATTCATTGTGTTTCTCATTTGTATGTTGTGCTAAAGATAAACCATGAGTGGGTAAGGAGGCAAGAACTTTGGTTATTTATGGCATTTCTTCAAAGAAGTACCAGTGAGATAGCAAAGAACAGGTTCTTAAAGCGAGAGTGGACATACCTCAGGAAAGTGACAATGTAAGGTCATTCTTAGCTTCAAAGTGTCACATTCTGTGTTAGAAGCAGAAAGACTCTCTTGGGGACCCTTTTCCTGAACTAAAAATAATATATGTGTCAGCGTGTGTGTGCTTGATCATGACTTAGATTCTTTTACTTCAGATCATTTCTTTCCCTGGTTATATGAATAGTGAAATTCCTGTGGAGCAAGAATTTCTTTAGTGGTGTGTAGACTTGAGGGAGATTGGTGCTGCATAAAGCCCTGGTAGTAATATTTGCATGCCACCATTTGTGAAGAATTAAATATGAGTGGAGAACAGAAAAAGTGACACAAATTGTTTAAGAGGCTGGAGGTTTAAATACAAGTTGCAGACTGATTCATAGCTCCCCTAAAATTGCCTGTAAAGGTAAGGCAGGCTTCTGAC
Source organism: Aegithalos caudatus (assembly GCA_013389925.1). Classification (NCBI taxonomy): domain Eukaryota; kingdom Metazoa; phylum Chordata; class Aves; order Passeriformes; family Aegithalidae; genus Aegithalos; species Aegithalos caudatus. The sequence goes on along the minus strand of WEIU01006593.1, from coordinate 23,337 downwards.
AATAATCAGGTGATTCTTAATGTAGCAAGATGCATGGTCTAAGCATTACAGCAAGACATGTGAACCAGAACAGAGGCATCATCATGTAGAGTTAAGATAAATAGCCATCAGGCCAGTGTGCCAGTTGTACCACTAACTTGGGTTCCTGGGGACTTTCTAGCTGAGCCTCAATGGCTTGAACAAAGGAAAGACTTGATTAAAGAATTGCTGTGTCAACTGGCTTCTGCTCCCTGGGTCATACTAGATGACCTGCTGGCTTGGAGCTATTTATTTAGCTGTTTTTACAGTGTTTACAAGGAGCACCTGGATGCACCCAGGGTTTGGAGCATTGCCTGGTGCTGTGAGTGCAGTCAGTAGCTTTTCTGCCTGCCCTTAGTCTCAGCCATGCCATTTTAAAAGTGTATGTGTTTTTTCTTTTCTCATAGAAGTATAGCTTTCAATACAGAAACAATGTTCTTCCCTTCTCATCTCTGCCCTCCATTGTGGAAGAAGCCAGGAAATGTTTGATCTATGGTGGGATAGTGATGGGTTGCTAAAACTTTTGTCTGAACAGCAGTGAGAGGCTAGTCTGAGTATTGCTGTTCCTATGGTTAGCCCAGTGCTTGTCCAAGGTGCTTTCAAGCCTCTTACAGTAAACTCCCTTTTTCTGTAGCTCCATGGAAACTGGTTTCAGCCGTCGCAGAATTGATGCTTTGTCTCTGTTCTCTGTCATATGTGTGTACAATTTCTCTCTCACTTCCACTTTCTATATGAGCAACATCCTCTTCATCCTCATTTGTCAGATAGTTACAAAGGGATGCTGCTTGCTTGTTTAGAAGCTTTACTTGGAAATCTGGTTCTGGCATTCCCAGTGAGATACTGAAGAAACCCAAAGAATGGCTTCTTTTTCCCCTGAGGAATGTAAAAGGCAGAGTCATTGCCCAGTGACTACTCTTTTAATGTTTACATATTGTAAGGAGTTTTATGAGAGCAGGTGTTTAATCATATGGCCAGTATATTGGCTGCTGTTTGATTTCACACTTTGTAATGGCAGGGTGAAATAGAGAAGCTGCTGCTACACTTTTAATTTGCGGAGTAGTGACATGGAGCAATTTTTCTTGGGTTTGTCCCTCATGCTTTTCATCCTTCAGTTGAGATACAGGTAAGATGTCCTATCTCTCCATGAAAAAATAGGAACAGTGTCCTTCTGCATGATCAGGGATTTGGCTGCTTGCAGTGCTTTAAAATGCAATTGGATTTTTTTTTTTTTTTTAATGTAGATGTTAGTAGGGAATCTGTTGAAGACCTCAAATGATTTACAGGTTTTATTTGATTTCCTATTATGTAACTTACAATGTTCACCTGTTGGTGTATCATACAGGTGTATGAGGTACCAAATTCTGTCATGTGCCTTTCCAGCAGTAATTCTGTAGCTGCAGCTTGGTTAACAATAAAGTTTATTAAGTATATTGTGTTTCCTCTGCCTCAATGCTTACCTTTAGAAGACTGAGAACTGAAAAAGTCACACACTTGTCCTAATGTTTTTTGATAGAGTCAAAATTAACTCAGTAACTGAAGATTAGATCTGTGAAGTAAACATCTGTCATGCTTGCAGACTTACTTGTCATGCTTACTTACTCTTCTGATGATTAGTGTTTAAAAATCTCACTACTTTGGGAGTAGGATGAGAATGAGGTTGAATTTTGTTGACAATTGAAATTTTATTTAGAAATAAAAGCTCAAACATAAGATAAATGGAAAATTTTAAAGTTAACCCCACATTTTGGATATTCCCTACTGTAGGTGCTCTGAAATAGTTGACATTTTATGTTTGTTTACGCACATCTTAGAAAGGGTACTGGATCAGCTATTGTCTTTACACTTTTTTCAGTGTCATACCAGTCCTATGTAAGTGATGGTGAGTTTACCTTCCCTCCCAGCCTTTAAGCTGCAAACTCTAGGCTGTGGGCCACTGTTGTTACAACCCTAAATTGTACTGAGACCTGGTCAGGTATCATGGTGAAAGGTAGCATGTCTCAATGTGAAGACATTCAGTAAAAACAACTGCACTGATTCTTGAGATTTCTGAAGTGCCCATTCTTCATGGGTAGCTGTCTGGCCTTTAGGATAATGGCTGAGATATATTTGGAGTTGTTATCTGTAGAAGGGGAGTCCTTTGGTGCTGCAGTAAAACGTGGTTGTGGCTGTTGTGAAAGTGCTGAGTGCTCTCAGTCTCAGATTTTTTTTTTTCCTACTTTTTTAAAATGGCAATTTCTTCCTTTTTTTAATGGCAACATGGGGAAAGAAAAGGTTATGGGATACCTAATCCAAGCAAGACTAGCATTTCTTGGCCTAATTATTTACAAAATTACTTTACTTTTTATGGATGTAATGTACTTGGCTTTCATAAATGATTCTATGTAATTTGTAGTTCTCTACTGAAGTGAGTTACACAACATACTCTTTAGTTAATGCTTCTATCCTGAATTTGTGTCAATACTTTTTTTTTTTACTCCTCTGCCATGTGCTTTGTTATTTTTCTGAAGGCTTGGCTAAAGGACTATCAGGTGACTAATACTTGAGTTTTTTAAATGATGTATACTGCATTTTTTATATAACATAACATGGAATGGTCTTACCCTACAAATTCGAGACCCTATCCTGGCATTTAGCTCTATCCCTTGGTAGGAATTCTACAATTAATGCTCAGATGTAAAGACAGCTTCTTGTGCTGTTGGGAATACAGTCTTGTGTGTGTATGATCAGCAAAGAAAAACTCTAAACACAAACCCGAGCAGTTCCATCACATTTTTTTGAGTGTTCAATTGATTACATTGAGCAGTAACAAATATTTTCTAACTAAGTTATTTCTTATTATAGTCATAGTACTTTTGAGTAATTTGAAATCAATATTGTGAGCTATTGAGAAAAGAAAAATGAAACTGCAAATAACAGTGACAGTGACTGCAGTAACATGGGTACATGAGATTACTGTTGATTTTGGCTACTCAAAGTAAATGCTTCAGGCAAAATGATTGATTTGCACTTTAGTAAAACCCAAGATAAACAAGTAAAACCCAAGATAAACACAACGTACTGTGTTATAATTGCTCTTAGATCATGTTTTATGTGATATTCAAAGCCTTTTAAAAAAACTGTCATTAAGTCTCTGAACAAACTTTGCTACCTTAGGGCATTGAAGCCAGCTGTCAGTGAGGGGGAATGCCTGGTTTTGCTGTGAAGGATCCCTAATGAGGGGACCAGCACAAACACCCCATCGTCTTCTCTTCTATGTGAGGAGGACTGGAATTGGAAATTGGTTTCAATGAACTTGTTTGGAAGAAGTGAGAATGGACAGAATTCATTTTGCAAGTAAAATAAAAATGCGGTTTCTGAAATGTTGTCATTTAATGGCTTTTTTCAGAAGTGTATTGAAAGAGCCATCTCTAGTTCATAGTAACAGGATGTACTTCTATTATATAATTTCAAGGTACCGATGTGCACATTTAAATACATACAAACTATGCTTGCTAGGAATAATTTTGGGACCTGTTAGTATTTACACAGATACCTGTACAATAATAGTTTACTTTTATCTCAAAGATGTGAAAGGCATGCTCAATTTCACCCAGTTGCTGGCTACTCTGAAAGCTGAGGCAAAGGCTGTCATTAGGTTTGTTAGGCTGAATGAAATTTTAGTGCTGCTGAATGAATACCTCTACAGATGTTACTAAGATCGGTCTGCTAGATCAGGCTTATTTATTCTTACTTGAAAGGTTCTGTATCTGAATTAGTAATTCTGATAACTTTCTGTGGTGAAGGAAGGAACTGGGCAACTCTAGATGTTCAGAAGTAGAGTTTTAAAGTCAGTCAAGATGGATTTTACACTGTGTACCTTTTGACTCACTAGAACCTTCATCAAATGTTCTTAAGTCCATGTCAATATATGAGGAGCAAGCATGTTGGATCTTGCTCCTGCTGTGTATTTTGACATAGTAACAGAATAGGGCTTAAATCTATCTGGAGAAGGTTTGTTAACCAAGTCAGTATTGCATTTTTCCAGCCGTGTTATTGAACAAAATGCTTTTGAAGTGCCTACAGATGCTGCTCTCAAGCAGTGCTATGGAATTTGGGATAAGGTAGCCTTTCCATAACCCAGCTGGGATGCAGTGGGACAAGTTTTTTATAGTAANGTTTTTTATAGTAAACAGTAAGTGGGATGTAGCAAAGGGTGGAATGAGCTGAGACACACAGCTGCTGTGTCCGCCAGCTAAAACGCTCTCAGATGATTACTTGTAACTACTTTTGCCTCCTGAATTTCAGCTACAAGAGCTAGAGTAGGAGAAATCACCTTTCTTTAGGTGGGGGGAGGTTGGGGGGAGGTGAGGGGAAAAAAAAATCATATCAAAGGTAGTTGTCTATAAAACCTCCTTGCTCTGAAGCATGTTTGTGATACCTCTGGGTTGGGACTTCCAATAAGATGCTGAATTAAAATAAAGTGGTTGGTGATAGAGTGAGAAATGAAATGCCTGCTCTTTGTTTTATTAACCAGGTGCAGTGCCATACCTACACTGGATACTGCTGGTGTGTGACACCCGATGGCAAGCCTATTAGCGGCTCTTCTGTACAGAACAAAACTCCTGTATGTTCAGGTACTGTGCGGGTGGCTCAACAATTACTGACTGCATAACCAAAGAGGGTTGGGGTGAATGCATCCTTTTGAGGGAGCCTAATCCTTTCAGGTGATTTGGCCAATTTACCCCACTTAACATTGCACTTTGGACTCTGGCATGTCCACCCTGCAGTTAGGATACAGACACTTCTGCAAGGCTCAGTAAGAAAAACCACTAAGGTGACAACCTGTGGCAGCCAAGGCAAGAGTCAGTTTTACTGTTGTACATCAACACCAAAGATTTGCTGAACAGATGGGATAACTTTTTTCCATGAGCTGTATTTTAAAGAAATGGTTATTGGGCTGTATTTTGTGGGGCACTGGAGCCATTTTTTTGTACAGAGTTTTCAGTTAATTCATGAAGGTGGTTCTGTGCAAAACTATCTGTTTCTGGGGTCCTGCTGTTACAATGAATTGGGTCTTTTGACCACGTTGCTTAGTTTAAGATCCCTGTATTTGTGTCATGGCGTGGGCAGCACTGGGCTTGCACCACAGCTCATAAGAGGGAGGTCCAGACCCAGGCTGTTACTCATGTTTATTAAGTGATGTGTATCCGGGCACTCAGCCTGATATTACTTTGTCACCCAGCAGTTTACTGAGACCAAATCCACAAGTTTCTTTAAAACAGAGTAATGTTGTTGTTCTTTCTTCTCTGCACCATTCAATATAGTAGTCTATGGCTCAAGTGGAATGAGATTGGGCTCTAGATTTTCATATGGCCCTGATTAATAGTGGCCTAGCTTTGTGGGCTGCTGTGAGCAGTGCTGCTGTGACAACACCACAGTAAACACAGGCAGGGTTGGGAAGCTGTTCTGTGCTTTGGGGAGAATTGAAGAGCAACACTAGAATTATGCTGCCCTTCTCACTTTCTTCTCTCCCCCCAAAAAAAATTAAAGAAGAAGGAAAGGGCAGTAAGTGTAGGATTGTGTTTCTAACATGTTCAGTGATGCCACATAAGCACTGCTGCTGTGTCTGGCTTCATGCTCTACAATCTGTGTATCAGAGGTTTTAGGTGTGGTTCTCCTCTCACACCTTGCAGCGTTTGCCCTTTAGGTGGGATCATGACAGCAGTCAAACCTTTGGGATTTTGAATTTTTCTCACCTTTTCCAGTGTCCTCTTGGCTGTAGGGTGTTCTGTGGTAATGAACAAACATAAGTGACTTGCATAAGGGTTTAAGTTGAGTGGGAGAGCTGTCTGAGAACCAATGAGCCAATGTACCTTGAGGAGATGCTTGGTTTTTCACAGGCATGTGGAAAGAAAGATATTAATATTCTATTTTAGTGTAAGGTGCAATCCTACAGTAATTTCGCTTAATGGTTTAGAATATGACTTTATGACACCATTTTCAGTATATCATTTTGGTAAGGCATGTTTTAAACTTTTACTGATCTATTCAGTTTGTCTTGTGCTGCTAATAAAATTGCGTTGCAGAAGAGTAATGTTGTACTATGGGACACAGTTGTTACACATATGATGAAAAATATTGAATTTGTGCTTACTACTTGTAATTCAGCAGTAGATCTGTAATGAACTGATCTGCAAGTGAAAGTGTCCAGGCAGTAGTTTACCTTCAGAGGTTTTTTTGATCAGATTCTTGGGCCTGTCAGAGCTGCCTTCTTTAAAGCTGACTTTTGATCCATGTTTTCTGAATGTTCAGTAATCACTGGAATTGTTTAGTAATGGTGTATTGAAGAATCACATTCCTGTGAATAAAGCTATTAAAACAAAACAAAAAACAAAACCAAACCCCCAAAGCAAACAAACAAAAAACTCCAACCAGAACAGAAAAAAATAAAAGCTTGTCATAGATTTTTATACACTTTGGTAATGGATTTATTTGAAAAGCTTTTATTACCTGTTCAAATTTTAGTAGAAAACTTTGATGAAGCACTAAAGCACAATGCAGAAGCAAGTGTAGAATCATAAATACTGTGTGGAGATCTAAATTATAGTAAACAACCCAAGATGTGTTCTGTTCAAGTTACATGCTGGATGTTATTCAGTGTCCCATTTCAAACAGCTGGGGATGTTCAGAGGTTGGTTGAAATCCATTTTCTGCAAATTGTCCCACTTAATCCCTTTCCTCTAGAATACTGTGCTTGCATTCCCTGCACACTCTCCCCATCTGCTTTTGATTTGCTCTTCCTGACATTTGCAAATGAAAGAAGTGACTCTTACTGATCTTTCCTCCTTGCCCTTGGATTTATTCCAGGTTTTTTACTATCATGATGCTCTACTGAGGTCTTTCAAATCACTAGATCCAGTTAAGATTTCTTGTTTACCTTTATCCCAATTTAATGTCTTAGTGCATAAAACTTCCTTATACTTTGCATATTGGTTGAAGCCACAGGCTCTCTGGAGCTGTTGACAAGTAAAATAGATGCTTTATGGGTTGAGATATTGACTGTATTAATATGACATCAGTTGCTCTCTGTGATTGTGCAGCATTTAAATTGAAGTATTTTTTTCTTCTTTCTTTTCCTCTGCTTTAGGTTCTGTAACTGATAAACCATCAAGCCAGGGTAATTCGGGAAGGAAAGGTGAGTGGAGTCCTGTGCTTCACCAACTTGTTTTGTAATAGCAGCTGCCCAGCCAAGTCCCTTAAGAACATGGATTCCTAACCAGCTCCAGGGTGCATGACTGGATGTGCCACTAGAGCTCCCCTTCAGGAAGAGGAGTAAGATGACTGTTCTGCTCCCTGTGGAGTAGAAAAGGGTGTGCTCTTCTCTATGCTTCTCAGCTGAGTTAAAGAAAGCTGAGCTTCCCACAGGAGTGGCTGATTCAGAATAACCTCTGCTTTCTCACCTTTGAAGTAACATACTGAGCATTTCTCAGTAAAATCCCTAGAGATGGCTAGGAATCCCTAGGAAGGCTGTCAGTATGATTTGTACTCCAGGAAACAGGAGTGCCAGGGTCACGATTGTGACTTTGTATGCATTGAAAGGTGGGTTTTTTTTAACAGTGCATAAAACCCTATGGCCAGCTGGAGTAGTGCTGAATTAAAACTTAGCAGTGCTTGGAAACTTCACAGGCACTGATTCTTCTTCTTTACACTCCTGTCTTCAATTCTTGCTTTCCTGAGCAAGGCACTAAATGGTTCATTGTTCTTCTCCTGTCATAGCGCTTCCCTGTGTTCTCTGGTTTGCCTTCACTAAAATGGTTTTGGGAGGGTTGACCACTGAAGTACATTGGGGAGCAGTCAAATATGTCTTTAGGCCTTTTCCACACCCTAATTTTGAGCCTTTTTCCCCTCTAGCCCCAATTGAAAGTCAACTTTTGAGTTTGCCTCCTTCGTCCAGGAAAACTGTGCTGAATGCATCCTCCCTTCTGCTAGTGAGGATGAATGCTCTTTCCTGGGAGAAGTTCCCGCTTTGATAACCGAAGCGGGATTTTTCAGTGCTAACTCTCTAAACCAGTTATTCTTGACACTTCAAAACCAAGGAAAACACTGACTTTGGTGCCAATACTTTAATTTGAGGGGCAACTTCCATGCTGGGAATGTCAGTCAGGTCCTGAAAGTACTTAATTCCATTGCTCTGTTCTGAGTAGAGATGTATTTTGAGCATATCTGCTCTCCAGCCTGTTGCTTGTGTATAATAGCTTAAGAAAAGATAAGGAGAAGAAATATGCAAGGAAAACTACTTAGTTGAGACTGAATGCTGAAGCCTGTTTCTTATTTCAGGTAAGGATATGTCTCTTTCAACCTGTAATTATGCATTAATGTGTAATTGGCACCTGAACACATGGTTATAATTCTGTTAATGCAATCATTGCCAGTCTAGCCTGAAGTACAAGCAAATCAAATAGCTCTTGAAATCTGCATTATTTTTTGAGTTATTTGTAGGCTTTTTACCTGGGTAGTCCTGGTCTGTTGTTCCAGAATTGAAAGCAGCTGACACTGGATTTCATGAGAAACAGGAGCAAAAGGGGAAAACATCTGAACTTGTTTTTTCCTCTTCACTCCCTTTATTAACTGAGAGGTTGCAACATGCAAAAGGAAAACTGTAAATGGTATGAATTAATTTAAAATTTGTAATATAAATTGATTCTCCTTGGTGCTGCCTGTGGCATCCTGTTTCAAGGATGGTATGCTTGGTCATGTGGCTGCAGAAATGTCCTGTGCAGTAGTTGTCAAAGGGGAAACGTTTCCCTTTGGGCCAGCATGCTTCAAGCAGTCATGTAAACTTTGTCTCCTGCAGTTCTGAATCTGTTCATATCTGTTAGAAACCCACCCAGAAGCAAGTCTGGCCCTATTCCATCATGTTAGAAAAATACTTATGAGCAGCTATTTAATGGGTCTTTTAAAATCAAGAGGGCTTTTAGAAGCTGTAATAATTTGGTTTAAAATTTGATGGACACAGCATTACTTTTTCGTCTATGAATGAAAATGACTAATCTGAAAATTAATTCATCCTTCTTATCAGTGTTTTTTTCTTGCCTTAAGTTACCTTGATTCAAAATTCCAGTATCAGGTCCTGATGGAAGGGAGCTGGAATCAAGAAGAGTCTGGCTTTCCTGAAGCACGGTTGTTGCTGCAGGTCTGGCTTCTCTGAAGACTAATGGCAAGCCAGCATGCACATAACCCTCTCTTCTAGCCAAGTGTTCAGACACTTGTTGCAAAAATTGCCCTTTGCAAGGTGACAGAAAGGGCAGGATGAGGAGAGGTCTGGCAGGAACTTGGGTCAGTAATGACTTTTCTGTTGTAGAGGCACAGTCTGTAAGCTTCTGAAATCTCTTTGGGCAATTGCCATCTGATTTGGGAGCTTTTGGAATTTTCCCACTGCACAGCAGACTCCTCCCTCTCTCCATCCCTGAGTGAGGGTCTTATAGTCAAAGAGTATATCTGGCACAGAACAGGTACTCTGAGGAAGACAAAGAATAGCTAAGACTTTCAAAAGTGACTTCTTTTTTCTCATTCATACAGGAATGTAAAATATGAGCTAATAAACTTTGTGCCTTTCAAGTCTTCAGGGCAAAAGGGTGGAGGCTGCTCTGCCTTAGAAACAGTGTGGATGGGTAGGCTTATGCTGCCAGGTAATAAATGAAGACTTTACTAGCATATTAGCTCTCCTTTAGGAGAGGCAAATTAATGTTGGAAGGAGAAAAAGGCTGGTTATTGGTAATAACTCTTTTTCCAGATCTTTTGCCCTTTTTTCCTTCCTGTTTAGCTCTAATTTCTGGGGCTCAGTAAGTATGTTGAGGTACCAGAAGATGTGAGGTAACGTATGATTCAACTCACAGGCTCTTTCACTACTGATTAGAAGAAAACAAAATGGTCTTATGTTCATGTGGCTTGGCATGTAGTTCCAGAAGTGGTTCTGTAGAGCTTTCTGCGGAGAACAAGCAAGCATGCTGGCAAGAGATACTTCTTATTTTTAAATTCCATGCTCTGCTTATCCATATTTGCATTGCTGCTATTGCTGTATGATGCAATGCCAGTTAGTCATACAATTTGCCCCATAAGGTAATTTAAATCAAATTGAATTGGCATCAAACTTAAAACTTTAAAATAGGCCACATTGATTTGTTCTGTGTCTGAGAAGCATTCAGTTCCTGGAAGGCAGAGCAGACCTGGGCCTGGGGAGATGGAGGTATGTTTGCAGGAAGTGGAATGGAAACCCAGGCCCTGCTTGCTTTGTGACTGCAGCTTGGACACTTATCACTGTCCTTTTCATGCTGAATTTGTCCCACAAGTGAAGAACAAGTTTCCAAGAACTTTTCCAAGGAATGTAATTACTCTTCTGTGAGATTAGGATATCCAGAACCTGCAGATTTCTGTTGCTCTTTGTATAGTCCTTTCTTATAAGGAGCTTCTTGCATTAATTTGCTCCAGTTGCTGCTTAATTTAAAGGTGTTGAGACACTTGGAAAATTCTTGCTGTCCTCTAGAGGTCTGGATCTCCCCAGTCTCTCCCACTAGGATGTTGTTAATGTTTTAAGAAGCAATGAAAGGCATCCTTGGAACCAATGTTACTGGATTTCTTCCCTGCCTAAAGAATGCAGAACATTCCTTTTCAGCCAAAGGGAAATTGTGCCATACTTTGAGACAAAAGAAGTAAATATGAAGCAAAATAAAGTTTTATTTTCTTTATCTGGGAAGTGTTGGGGCTTGTTTTTTTAGATTTAACATATTGCAATCAGGAGTAGTGTTGTCTTTTACAGTCACCAAGAAGGTTTTAAAAGTAGTCTGGTTAAGAGTCAGAGGGATGTAAAAAACAGCCATGTAACTGCTTATCTCTGTAAAGTCACTTGGTCTTCCTTCTTAAAACTAGAAACACAATGAATTAAAGGTGAGAGAAGAGGAAATATACTGAAGTGGGGATACTGGTCCATTAGTGATAGTTTACTGTTCTGGACACTGTATGATACCATTTTGAACCAACTGAATGAAGGAAGTAGAAAAGAATGGTTGGGTCAGTAATCTGGGATTTAAAAATTATGCAGCTGCAGGGTAAATTTGGGCTGGAGTACCTGTCAGTGTCAGTCATGAAAAGTCTTGAGTGGTATGAGCTCCCTTTTTCTTTTATAAAGTCTTTAGCAGTGCAAAAAGTTCCAGGCCTGTTGTGCTTTGTCTTGTTTCCCTATTGCAAAAGCTGACAACAGCATTTGGAATTCCCTGAACAGTTGTTGGTGAAATGTAAGCTCTGATGGCCCCGCAGAAAGCAAAGCCCAGGTTGAGCTTGTTGTACACTTACTATCTGATATGTAGGCAGGACTCTTTTATGGAGCTGCAAAAAGCTTTCCTCAATGAGTTTTGCAGTCTACAAGAAAACACTGGAGCAGTTTGAGAAACCTAAGATGAGCAACTTGAAATTCCTGACAATTAAACATGTAGAATTGGGTTCCTTTTTTTGGGTTTAACTGTCAGAAATTAGTTTAAAGGCAGGCTTTGTTGGCAGGAAAATTCCAGCCTGCAACTGTGGGCAAGTTGGCCCATTCTGTGGCTTTTTTCGTGCTGTTTTCCAAGAGTCTTACCTCTAGAAAACGCTAATGGCCCAGTTATGCAGCCAACAGACTGAGCAATTTGAATCAGTAATGAGCCATTAGTGTGAGTCAGTAATTAGGCTGAGCGGTAAAGGGCGAACGCTCTCCTCAGGCAAACCCAAGTGAAGGAGGCTTGTGCTGATGAAAATCAATGGAGCTGCTTGTACCTGGGGACCTGGAAGTTTGGTCTGCTGGTGGTAAGAAGTCAGGTGCAGCTGGCCCTAATTCACCTGCCTCAGCTGGCAGGGAGAGGAGCACATGGCCTCCACAGGGGCTCAAATGTCTCCTAGAAGACGGATAATGCCTTGACAAAAACCATCAAGTTGAAATGTGACTAAAACATCCCACTGGGACTTTGGTCTTCACCTTCTCCAGATCTTTCTGGATTCAACTAGGTACTGATCAAATCTGAAACACAACTGTGCTGTTACAGAAAATGAGCTTCAACTGTGTCTCCAGCCTTATAACACTGAGAAAATGCTTTGGTGTCTGGCAGTTTGTGGAGAATACAGGAAAGAAAGAGAAATATTGTATGGCCTTCATCAGTATGATGAAGTAAATACAAGCTTACCAAGGCAGTATGAAGTCAAGTGATGGTTCTAGTTGGTGAACACCATCTTATGTTTAATTTTTTGCAGAACATTAGCAGGTAGCAAGTCTGCAGTTACCCAAATACTTCATCTGGATCCCTTATGTTAAGTGTATATACTTAAATAAAATATATATACTAATTTAGAAATCCAGATGAAGGAGAACTTTCATGCAAGTATCATTTTATGGACTCATTAACTTCAGATAATATTCCTAGACCAGGACTGATGTGTTTTTATGGGTAAAATATACTCGTGTGCTGAAAATGTGCACAAACAACTTGATGCTTATGGATAGAGCTGGGTGTGTAGTGTAGCTATGTGGAAAGTCAGACTCTGCTATGCATATGTAATAAGTTTGCTTCCTGAAAGCAACCAATTTGCTATGTGTGTGTGCTACAAGAGTGCTGCAAGCCCTTCAGATGTGCAAAACCTTGATTTGTTCTACCACACACTGATGATGACAGTTTCCAGTCTACCCTGTTAAAACCTGATGGAATTAGGAAACAGTCTATGGGAGAAACATAAATATGTGGTGCTTTTAATGAAATTAGGATAAAAACTAAGTTGACTGAGAAGTTATGGGGAGAGGTTAGTGTAACAAAAACTGTCCTGCAATAGCTGAAGTGGGCTGTGAGCAAAATTTCTGTAGATGGAATTTGTAGCACATAAGATTTTGGTTAGCTCATATTTGTATTTCCACACAAACTTAGCAGTGGAATGGAAGTTTGCTTCCCTAATATAAGAATAGTTCTGTAAAAATACTATTAAATTAATCAGTAGGTTTGCCAGCTTATAAATAGTCAGAATTGTCTATGGTTCCTATTCCTATCTCTATACTGTATATTATTTACAAAATTTTTTATTAAGTTCCAGTTAAATGTAACTGTAGAAAGCAAGTCAATTTCACAGGTATGACAGTTTGCCAAAATGACAGATTTTATTAGATAGCAAGAACTCAGCTTTTAAATGGGAATTGTAATCAATTTCTTGAGAACAGAGGAACGTAATTTTACAATACTGTGTATATTGGATCACTTTTCAAGAGCAGAGCAATGTTCAAAAAAGCACATAGATGTATCACATGAAACAAACTGATTTTTGAAAATTTTTGATATATTGAAGTCTAGAAGTAAAACCTCAAATTCGTTACATAAACAGTAGAACTAAAAACAATCCTTTTGTTTCCCCACATCACTGCCTTGTCTGCAATTGTTTAGTTTTCATCAAGACTTTTTTGTAGGCCTCGGAACATATGTATCAAATTTGAGACTAAAGAAAGTTTCATTGGCAAGTATAAAAAGAAGGCAAATTCTGTTTTAAAGTGTATTTTGTTTGATACAATGCAAGAGCTCTGCTTTCATCTATAAAGTAGCAGTTCAAATCGGTAGCTTAGTCTATATAATATGACTTAATAAAATTGTAGTTTACAAGTGTTATTATAGTCATCTACAGACAACTCCTGTCTGTAATGTCTTAAGAACAGCTGTAAAAGCTTTTAAATTATTCAGTCATATTATTGAGCAACCTGGTGAGTAGATCTAGTAGTAGACTAACAATTGATTAAACAACATCTGTTAAGATATTATTAACTGTTTATATGCTATACATGGATTTCTGGTGTCTGATCATTACAGCTTACAAAGAAATGGAATAAATTTGGGATCCGTCAATTGGTTGTGTTGTTAAAATACTTTATGTAGGCTCAAAACCTTTTCTTTTTTTAAAGAGTTGTTGACATTATTCTTCTCATACTCTATAGAATCTAGACATCTGAATGTTAATAATGTTTTCTTTCAAATCAGAGTAATGCACCAGGAAATGTGTTTTGTTGTGGTGCAGGTGTTTGGTCAAGGGGCTGGAAGTGTTTTCCTTTCAACTCCTTTGTGCCATGAGTTCTGTCAAAGTTTCTCTCTTACAGAGATAAACTATGAAATTGTGACGGGAAAGCTTGAATGCATGCAGACCATGTGTGCCCTTAAATAAGGTAGGGAGAAGCTGGAGAGACAACCCCAATGTTTGTTCAAGTTCCTGAGATGGCACCTAGGGGAATTAAAGCTTCTTTACAAGAGATCTATCTGGAATAATAGCTTTCCTCTGTGTGCTTGTCTGGACTTTAGTTCTATGTTGACACCAAGGGAGCTGTACTGAAAAATGCTTTGATAAAGACTAGGGATGGAAGAAGTCTTCCCCACAGACTGAATTTTTCTGGGCAGCGTCCTTGTCTTTTATTACGTGTTCCTGTGCTCAGCTTGGTGCTCAGTTTCTGATGGGACCTTTAGGTGCTGCAGCAAAGCAATTTGTGTAAGGGCTTGACAGGTTTCATTGTGACTGTTCAGCTTCTCACAGATGTGCCATTAAATGAGATGATGCTTAAAATCAGTTGTCTCTGGTTCTTATGTCAAAATTGTAATTTTGAACAATACATCTGTAGATGTCTGGCAGTCTGTAACTTGAGGATTGACCGTCACCTTAAAATAAAAATATTTTAATGTTGAGGATGTGTTGCCACTTATACCCTGTGTAAACTGCAATGCTTTATTCTGTGAATACACATTTCCTTCTGAAACACATTAGATCTGTTGGAGATTCTTCCAGCAGTTACTGTATCTGATTCACTCTGTTCTCCATTCCTTCCCTCATAGAGAAGAATTGTTCTTCAAAGTGTTATGAAACTGTTTGGTTTCATAATCAAAAAGAAAACCTCCTTTAGACAAAATTCAGATCCTGAGGGAAAAAGCTAGGGCTGTGTAGTTAAAGAGGAAAGCTGTGCTCACTCTCTAAAGCTCTGACACTCTTCTTTAATGATCCAGGGAGGAAAAAAAATCTGTGGAAACAAGCAATGGAAAAACATGTATTTCCCAGCCCCCTCCCCTTTTTCTTCATTTTCACACATGCAATACAGATATAACACTGAGGTATCCATTCTCTTTGCCTGCAAGGAAATGAAAAGGCGTATTGTAAGCCCAAGGCTAGTCTGGTTGTCAGCCAGGAATTACTTCTCTAAAGGAGAAAGGGAGAGGGGCTGGCGAGAGAAGAAGCTGGAAATGAGGAGCTAGAGGGGGGAAAATATACTCTGAGATAGGTTGACTGCACATGGTTAGAGGTGGAAGGGTCTTGTGCTTCCTCAGTATGCAGGTGTTGGGAGAAAGGAAAGCAGCTTGTACATAGGCATGTGTCTGGGGGAGCAGGGTCAAAAATTTAGACTATTTACTTAATCCCTTGGAAAGGCTTTTTTCTCTTCTGTTTTCTTTTTGTGTTTAACAGACTGCTTTACAGGGGGCACGTGTGGTAATTAACACATGCAGCTGTAGGGCTTCAGCCATATGTCTGAATTTCAAATGGCCATTGATCTGGCAAATTTGCTGCCGTCTCCAACCCCCCACTCATAGGCCTTGAAGATGTGGGAGAATTTATAGAGTCTTTACCTTGAAGAGACCAGAGCTGGAAGTAGAGGAGTGAAAGAGAATGTGAGTGATACTGGGGAGAGAAGGAAGAAAGAGTGGTATTGCAATCACACCCTTCCATGCCCCTTGCCCCAGCTCACCATATGTTATCAGCTTCTGAAATGTTTCTGAAAAGCTTGCATAAAAATTGTTAAATTTTTTTCCTTGTTCAGCAAAGCAATCCAAGATCAGAATCACAAAGTTCTTGTAGGCGTTTCAGATATGCTTCCTTTTCCACAGCTGCAGATACCTGGGTGCTTGAACAGCCTGGAAGTGACAAGGTTGATTGTGGACTTTGAGCAGCATTTCAGGAGAAGTAATTGAGGAGGGGGTGTCTGTTGGGCTGTGTGGAAACAGAGAATACTTCACATCAAAGCAGAGGCTTCTGGAAAAAAAAAAAGAAGTGATATATTGTAGGTAGAATAAAACCAGAGAGGCTAAACTAAACAATCATAAGGTGGTGGTTGCTTTTGCCAGCAGTGATCAGGCAGCTGTTGACAGTACTATAGAGCTTCTTGCAAACTTAGCTCAAAGTTTGGGGTAAGGTCAAGTGCTAAAAATCTTGCTATGAGATACGGTGCCTTAAGCAAAATATTTCTTTGTGTGGAAACTTTTTTGCTCCCTGTCTTATTTCAAATGTCATTCAAGGCAGTGAGCCAAATGGAAGATGGTTCAAAATTAAGATACTGTAGCTTAAAATTCTGCAGTATCTATAATACTTGTAGTGTTTACAGGGTGAGATAAAAATGAGTTCTTCTACCAAGTACGAAGCTATTAAAAAGTTAAGCATCTCTTCCTCTGCTTCCCCTCCTTCAATCTATTTTTAAACATTCTCAGTGCTAGCTATTGCTGATTTCTTGATCTCATCACTCACTCTACAGTGTAAGTAATTCTGACACTTTGGAGGTGTTTCTGCTTTGGATTAAAAAAAAACAAAACAACGCCACCAACAAACATTCCTAACAGTCTATACTCCAGCTTATGCTGACTGTGATTTACCCAGTCTGTATAATATTGCTACTCTGTTTTCTGTGCTGCTTCTCTCCAGTTTCCCTGTGAAGCTTAGTGCCAGGACTGTCTGAAGCAGCCATGTATTATTACATTGCCTCTTCTAACTCACCTCCCTTTTCTCAGTTTATTACTGCAGACAGTATTCATTGGAACAAGATGGCCTAACATCCCTTCTATGGATTGGCAGTAGCTTTTCCAAATAATGTGATTGTACCCTATATTGATATGCACTTGGACACAGTTTTTATTACACAGATAAAGATCCTAATTCTTTATTCAGTGTTTATTACGGCTTATTTCCTTTCAATTGTTAATCTCCCTGAAGAATAAAAGGTTATTTTAATTCTTCCTCTCATCTTCATTACCTTGATCCTTTTCTGTGGAAAAAAAAGGAAGTGCTGGATTTACAGCTGTATAATTGCTGGGTTGTATTTACCACAGCAAAGCTTTCCTATGCCATTTGACCTGTGAAGGTGTCTGCTGGTCAAAATGAGCCTTGGAGATTCTGTTTTGAAACCAAGTGCCATCCCTACCACCAACTGCCATTGGAACTTGGTAAATATATAATCATTCTCCAGCATATGTGTTAGGTAGTCATGATTTTTGGTGACAGGTAGTTTTTGGTGGTATGTGTTCTGACCAGACCAAAAAACCATTTAGTCCCTCTGATTCTTTTAGCCGTGTCTCCATTTCCCCTCAGGTATGTGTCTCAGCAGGGGGATGATATTAGACTCTTGAAGGACAGCTTAAGTACACAGCTGAATGAAAAATATTCTTTACTCCCATTGGGAGCCTCTTTCTGCAGCTTGTATGTGTTTTTTAGTTTTGAAGGCATTCCAATAGCCTTCCCAGGTGTTGTCACACTGTTGTTTTACACACTGAAATTGTTACTGGTGCATAACGAGAAGAGCCACTCTCCATGGTGGTCGAGATTCATTTCTTTAGCCCTGCAGAACATTGCTAGCAGCTGTGAAACATCAGTCTGCAATGACAGGCAGGCTGAGACCCTGTCTGAAAACTTACAGATGACTGAAGCAGAGCCTGGAAGCTGAGCCGGGGCTCTGAGCTTTGTTCCCCTTCTCCTTTCTCAACAAGTAGATGAACTAGGGTGTTTTAAACATTCTTACATTGCTGGTGAGGATGAGCTCATAGCTTGTCTGCTGCAATACTATGATCTGAAATTATTTTCATTATTCATTATTATTGTGAAATAAACACACAAGTCAATATATGACACTTACATGTAGCATTTCTAAGCAAGGTGTTCAGTGGGGCTGATGGACTCTAGTCTAAAGAGGGATTTTAGTGTTGCCCCTGCTGCTGCATAGCTTATTTCAGAAGATACATGAACAAAGTAAATGAATTAATTTCGAAACCATGGGATTGAGAATATGCTCATCTTTCAAGGTAAAAGTATTATATAATTTGTACAGTGATTAAAAAAAAAAAAAAAGTTCTGATTTTTTTAACTCAGCAAAGTAGCCAGAACAGCAATTGGATTAAAAAAATGAAGCCATACGAGGAAAATAATCCCTTCTTCCAAAGAATTACAGTACTTTGACTGTGATGGAAGGGAGGAACTAAGCTCAAAGGGAGAAAGGCTTGAATCTGATAGAGTGAAAATGGTAGATTAAGAAAAATTACTTGTATCTTAGCAGCTCCCTCAAGAGCCTTTGATTGGATATGCAGGTTATTTTAATTTTTTTGTTTGTTTGTTTTTT
>WEIU01006592.1:56906-77989 GCA_013389925.1 Aegithalos caudatus | reverse complement strand
TCTTTTGTGTATTGATTTTAATTAGTTCACTTGTGGAAAAAAGTCCAGCATAGCATGATTAAGGGCAGCAATATAGCCCTGGGTAAGGACCAGACCTACTTTAAAGTCTAACATAATACACAAATTGTCAGTATCATAAAATCTAATTTTACATACATATATGAATGCATCGTTTACTAGGGGATTTTTTTGTTTTGTTTTGTTTTAATTTAAATGGTCTGGTTGAAAGTTTAAAAGCCTGAATGCATTACACTGAATCCTGGTGTACAAAAAAAATGATGGTAAATATGAGCATGGGACAGAACACTGAAATACTAATTGGAGACTGGAACATGGTGACAAAGAAATTCATAAAGGTATTTATAACTGAGTTTATATGATTGCCTGTGGCTGGGAGGAATGCAATGATACATACAATAGCAATTATATGCAGTCATATAAAATTAGACCATTTCACTGATGCACTTAAATGAATGCCTAATATTGCCATTCTTCTGATTGATAGCCATTACATATATATAAATATATATTATCTGAGCTGCATTTAACAGCTCTATCCACATAAATTACTGAAAGAACATGTCACCAGACATTAGTTCTGTATATTAGTGATTAAGCATTTCCATAGTATGTATCACCTAAAATAGATTTTCTCTTATTCAGTAACAATTATTTTGTTTGATAAATAATAAGTACTTTTTTATTTTAAAGTAATTCTGACATTATAGTTCTCAAATGAATTATTTCTTCATTCTGTTCTACAAGGATCTCATCGTTCAATCTTGTAGGTGCACTTCAAAAGCTTTAAGAATCCTACATTTGATTTCTGGGAAGTATTTTCTCGTTAACGTCTAACATATGTACCCTGTAGGCATGATTCACACAAACCTCTGGAATTCTAAGGAAATGATGATCAGTCACAGAAATGTGTAAAGAATCAAGAACTCTGGCAATTTTCACTTCAAATGTTGTCAGCGAGTGACTATTATAAAAGTACTTTTCTCACCACATCACTGAGAAATGCTGTGTACTGAGCAGGTATGAGAAAAGTTACACTTTTAATGAACTGCATCACCTGAAGGTTTATTTCCTCGAAGTTGGAAACTGAATCTGTTGCATTCAGAGAAATGCTTATTATAGGTATGAGATGCTCAGTATGGCCTGAATGAAGTTTATACCTTGCAGGGTGGGGAAGGGGACAGCCAACCAAGCAGAGACAAAAAATATTCTGGGTCCTCAATCTCAGAAACCACGTTCCAACCAATACTCCAAATGGGAACAATATCTTTTTGCTTAATACATCCTTGGAAAGGCCAGCTCACACATCTAATAATACATATATTTGAGTAATTGATTGGTTGTTTTTCAAAAATGGAAAACTATTCCCTGAATTACTAAAGAGCCAGTAAAAATTAAAACTAATGAGCTCATTTCAATAAAAATTTATGAGACTGGTTTCATGCTGACAAAGTGGGTCCTGCAGGCAGTACCCCTCCACCTGCTTGCCAGAAAAAGAAAAAAATCTTCTATTTCAAAATATTTTAAAATCTTTTAATGAGGTATTAAAATACAGCTACAAATCTACAGGTAATTTGAAAGGATTGTGTGCAACTCTGAGATCACCAATAAGTCTTTTGTGGTACTAAAGAACTTTCTGAACAAAATAAAAATAGTATTTGTCAGCAGTAATTACTAGAGGTGGAACATTCTCTTTAGGATCTATCAATTATATGCAAAATGAGTGATGTCACCATATCAACCAAACCTTCTCAAATAGTTTTTGTTGTCATGTAAGTACATTTCAAGATGCAAAAGTACGGCACTAAAACCCAAAGAATCCAACTCACAGTGTCCAAAGTAAGAATACTTGTGCTTTTTGACTGTGACTGGAAAAAGTCTCAAAATAGAGAACAGCAGCACCCTGAGTCTGATAAAGGAGCATCATATTCATTAATATGATGTACTGTTATACATAAAATAATTCATTTATAAGCAAATATTATAATCAAGTATTTATCTAAAAAATAATGTAAGAAACTAAATAATGCAATAAACCAAGCAAAAACAAAGAGAAAACTCTAAACATGAGCTCCTGGATGTATCCACAAGTACAAATCCAATTATTGATCCTAATTAGTTTACAAAAATGCAACTATCTGTTTACACATGGCAACACTGTAAAGAATTACTTTAGACATGAATATAAAGGAAAGACATGCTAATGTTTAGAAAACTGACAAATATCAAATGGCCTTTAAAACCTGGACTCTAAACCTCAGAAGGACATGGAAATATACCTGCTATTTTAAAGGGTACCAGAAAAAAATAGAAGTATAATGTAAAACTGGAGCAGGGTAGATATAATTTAAATTAATGTCCTTAAAATAATGCGTATATATAGTATATATATATATGTATACGTATTAGAATGTATATATTAAAATATACCTGCTGTAAAAAATGGGGATTTTAGAGAACTTCACATTACAATCACATTACCAATAAAACCAGAAGCTATTCTCAAACTAACTTAAGAATGTTATGATCTTCATTATTTACCTGCATTCTTTTTTGTGGTGTTTATTTCTTTAAATACAGAAAGAAGCTTTCAAAGTTCAGAATTTTGTAAACTGATGAGTAGAACTCATGTTTGCTTATATGTTCACAGTAGGAAATGCTATATAAAATAGATTAAATGAACTGAGAAATAATATGGAGTTGAGATTCTTTTGTCTCTGAGATCTGGCTAAAAGTTAAGCTTCTTCTGTGAGATAAAATAGGTATTTAAACAAATTTAAACACCATATATGTTGAAATATGTAATCAGATACACAAGAGATATTCAGAAAACTAGAGAATTATTGCCAACCCAATTAAAATAAAATTTGATCTACACCACCACCAAATCCATTTTTTTAGTCAAGTGGGACTTTGAGTATTACACTGTTTTTCTTCTTTGTACTGTTGTTGACACTCTCAGAACCATCTTCAAAGCACCGTACTCTTTTGTGTGGTGTAAAACCAGTATGCTTCCAATTTTGCCATCAATCATCTTTAATAGCATATGCTATTAATGTAATTTTGTTATTGAAGATTCCTAAATCTATTCAGTGGTTTGCACAAGACAATTATGTTTTTTGTTATATGCATGCAGGCAATCAGATAACGTCTTTTTAAATAAGAGCAATTAAACATGGTCATTAAAAATGGTAGATTATTAAAAAAAATCATGAAGTGTCAATATGACATCCTTTGATTTAAAATAAAATGGTAAGAGAATGGAGAGATGCATTTTAATTATTTAATTATAAAAGTGTGGTTGAAAAATCTTCTTTATGAAAGCTTGCTGATGTTGGGAATGTTTTCCATAGCTCTTACAGAGCCATGAATGGTTTTATAGATATTTCCTAACAATGTGAAAAACCATGTCAGAATTACTTTAGTCATAAAAAAAGTACTTGCTCCAACACAGAGAAACCCTCTACACATTATCTAGAAAAAAACCAGGATATGTGGTCACTTTCCCACTTTCAAAAAATGAAAAAAAAACATAAAAAAAGTATTAGTAGAGTAACATCTGTGCAGGCAGGATTGAAGAAATATCTGCATCCTTGTATACCAACAAAAATTCAACACATTATGCATATTTTTGCCACAAGGAGTTAAACAGAGACATTATTTTGACAGGCCACTTCTTTTTCTTGCTGTAACAGGTGACTTCCTGTCTACCTTTGCAGTATCAAAACCACTTGTTTGTGAGGCACTTAGGCACGTGTGTAATGCACACACAGTCCTGCTGGTACCAGCATCTATCTGCACTCAAAGCTGACAGGTTGCTCTGCACTGCCCTGCCTTCAGTCTCACTGAAACTGGAGCTGCTGAGTGTCAGAAAAATCTCCTAAGTGCTCCTGCATCCATGGCATACCTGGCAGAAGTATGAGGAACCTGAATAGACATAGCTGGATAATCCTTTGTTTGATAAATTTGAAATACAAACATGAAATATGGACCATGAAGTTTGATAGATTTTTACACCTAGATGTTAAAGAATTACAATAAAACAAATACAGACTTTGACATTGTATAAATATCCTCCCATGGTTCCAAAGACCTATTAAAATTGCTTAGACATGCTCCAAACCAAAGCATATGAAATGTTAGACTTGCCTCCTCTTGTGAAAGAGTTAAACATGTCTTTTTACTCAGATCAGCATAATTATTTTGAACTGTTTTTTTGAGTAAAGCAGGCAAGGAGCAGAACAGGAGTTCAGGGGAAGGACTGAGAAAGAAATCCACTCTGGGAAAAGAGTGAACTTCAAAACTGCTTTCAGCTGTTAAAATGAGAGTATTTGAAGATTCTCAACCATGTGGAGTACACAAAGTAGCTTTAGTGTGCATGAATTGTCTAGATAAGCAAGAGTATAAAAAAATAAATCTATGTGGGATATCAGAAAGGGTGAGAAAAATATTCCCTTCCATCCAAGCATCTCTGTACACTATGGGGTGGTTAATTCTTTAGATGTAGTTGTGAATATATTCTGGTACATTTTGGTAAGTAATGTTTAATCCACTTTATAGATAGATGATATATATACCCCATCTTATTAACAGCAAGCCTAATTCAGACTTGCATCTACCTGTCACCATAGATCTCCAGTCCTATTTTCAGAACAAAATTCATCAGAGAAAAATATTCAGTACAATTAGCTTTTTCTGCATTGCTTAATTTGAGATATCAAGGAAGTGAAACAAAAAAGGAATATATCACCTATATTAATGGATGTTTCAGATCAATTTAACCTGAACTAATATATTTTCTTAATGACAAATCAATGTCAAAAATAATGAAAGAACTTAAGATTCTGTGTGCTTTCCTAAAGTCTTTGCTGTTAAACAGGGTTGTACAGCCTGCCAGTCTTGCATTATTTATTAGCTGTGAATATTATTAGACCTTGTTGTGGCTTACAGTACTGAAAAGATAGAAGCCAATTATTTCTTCTGCATTCTTTTAAGAGTTACACAGTTGAAAAGTAAAAAAGAGTCTTTATAGCAACTAAATAAAATTAAGAACTTGAAACAAATCTAGAAATAAACTGCAAATGAATATACTACAGCTTTAATTTTCTGTTATTGGTTCAATTTTATATGAATGTCTACAGTTTCTCCAGATGACTTTTCCCCTGAGACCATGACCAGGTGGCTGATGTCAAGAATCCACCCAAATTCACATTTATTGTAGCTTACTATACAGCCATTTTTGAACGAAAAGAACTTTAAATTAATAAAAACTTTATAGAAATATTACAATAGAATCTATGAGCAAGAACTCACACACACTTAGCACTGTGCAAACAAGCAAAGAGAAGTTTCCCTCCTGATGAGAAAAATTTCAAGTTTCAGGGTGACATGTGGTTCCTCTGGATAAGAGTACCAAAAGGACAGGATGATCCTTAATATTTATCTCAAAATAACATCTTCAGAAGCTGTTCCATTGCTTTATTTAGTGGACCAAGAAGAGAAACATTTACTTGCTCCCCAGTGCAGCTGACTGATGTGAGTTTTCCCTAATGTCTGTATTGACATTGTAGTTCCCAGCTGAGAATGGTATTTTCAACTGTTCCACAATATCATAAGAGAAGAAAAAGCTTCAAGTCATCATTTTTTTTTTCCTACATGTAAGAAGAGAGTCAGACAACTTCCCAATTAATATCTGGATATTTTTGTGAGAAAAACAAAATATAAGAAGAGAAATAACAAAAGAGTTTATTGGCATCAAGTTTGCATTGAAGCTGACATCACAACTCCCTAACAAAATCTGGGATCACAACTCTATGAGAAACCAGTGGCAGAGCTGAAAAACTAAAAGGATGCTTCACTGGAAAAACAGGTAACTTCTGTCAAACACAAGAGTTATTGGTATGTGAGGACTGAATAGGTTTGTGGTCCACTATAAAACAGAACTCTAAGTTCTCTAAGAGAAATTATTACTCTAAGTAACAAGTAATAAGTAAGGCTATGACTAGAGCATGGATAACTATTTACAGGAATTTCCAAAACTTTCAAGTTTGTTTATGCTTAGAAAACAGCCTGTGTAAAGCCTGGGTCCTTAAGACAGAACTATTGCAGAAATATGTTTAATGCCAAAACATGCTTGTAGCTTGCAAACCCAAAGTAATTTTACACACTTGGTAGAGATGAAAACATTTTTTTGTGGGGGGCTGGGGGAAGAACAGCAGAGATCAGTTTGTCCATCCACGAGGGGCTGTGCTTGGGTTACCCAGCTAATTTACCTTGTGACCTGAGCTAGATCTTTGAACCCCTTCCTTCAGAGGTGAAGAACCAAGGTATTAAGCTTGATTCATTTAAAAGCACCCGACCAACATAACAAATGATTTTAATAAGTTCTACAACTCTACCGGGAAAACTGTACAAGGAAGGCCCAAGTGCTTCTTTAATGTTTAAAACTTGATTAAATATTTACAGTAGCATAAGACTGAAAAATCAAAAAGTTCCTCCTTCTCTTGACTGCATCAAATCATGTTTATGGTAGCTCATGAAGAGCAAAAATTTTTGCCATTATTAGAAACAAATATAAACGCTAAATTCAGATACACAAAATTTTGTAATTTCTATCATGTGTATTCATGATTACATTTATTTATAAAAGAAAAACAGGACATAAATATAAATAAATATTTTTATGATTGCTAAAACTGCTATTTTAATTTTAAAGACTGAGATTTTTGAGAGATTATATATATATATATATATATATATATATATATATATGCACACACATATAATTCCCCCCCTCCCATTCCCTTATATATCTTCTGGATTATGAAGGCTTATTTTGGACATCAACCTATCAACTAGGAATTTTCAATTTTCTTTTGGATTTTCACATTTCTTTTATTGTCCTTCAGGGTAATGAATGCAAACCCCTAATACAATAAACTTGCTTTTCTCAGCTGCCTCTTTATGAATAGTTGATACAGCACATTCATAGCTTTCAAATTACTTTAGGTGTTAAAGGAACATTCAGGTTCTCACTCCTTAATTATCACAGCCTTTGGAAGAAAGTTTTTGCATAGAAGTCCACAGACCTGTGAACAGATTTTTGGCTCTAGATGGGTTCCTATAATAAACAATTACAAGTTCCAGTCAAGAGCTGAGTTTGAATGAGTTCAATATGTTGGAAGGAGTCTAGAATCTCACTATGGAAGATAGTGAGGAAAGAGATAGATAGGAAGTTATTTGATCCAAGTCATATCAGAATCCACTGTAATTCTCTACAAATGAGGCATCTATTCAAACACCTTAATAAGTTTTAGTTACCTAGCAAAACTGCTGAAGCCACAAAAGCCTTAAAAACCCAATTCTCACAGGAATGGATTAGTGTACTGAAATAAACACCATGGTCAGCTCTTTGCAAATGAAGTCACAGCACATATAATGAAAGAATTTGGAGTGAAATCATTGTCATTATAAAGAAACATTTGATCCTGTTTCTGACAACAGAATCTGGATCCTTGGACAATTAGGTCTTAAAAATGGTTTTCTATAGGTGTTTATAAGAAGTGAATTGTTACCTTGAAGCCATTTGGAAACCTGCACATTCACAAGTAGTTATACAGATAGATAAGTCCAAAGCCACCTCACTATTGACTCACTAAAGCAAGGACACAAGAAATCCTGGGAAAACAGAAATCCCACATCATCCAAGGCACTCCCTGAGGATAAGGCAGAAAAACTGATGTTCCTTTCATCCTCCAAATCAAGCTGTTGGAAAACCACGAATGTTTTCCTGTAGTCAACCAAAAGTATATGGAAGCCAATAGGCTTCCATATACACAACTCAGCCAGTCAAAATAGTTATTCCAGCCAGTGGTAGCCACTAATAAGGATATGAGATTTAAAAAAAATCAAAAAAAAAATCATTTGTTTCTCCATTGCATACTTTACAAAGTTAGAAGCAAGAAATGTGATGGACTAACAAGAGCAAACCACTAGACTATGAAATCAAGACTCCTAATTTAAGGCAAGCTGTCATTTTGTGCAAGTTGCTAACTTTCTTGTGACTCAAGCTTCCCAGATGTACAGTTTGGGAAAAATACATCTTTGATGAAAAACAGATGCTCTTTCAAAAATGTGAATTCTCAAGGATAAATAAATACTTTATATTTTATTATGCAAAAGATTCCTAAACCTCTTCTAAAGAAATAATGACGCCATTTTAGTTCAGCTTTAGAATTTGGGTATGAGTGGGAATTCCTATAAAGAATCACATCACTTCTAGCCACCTTTTACTCATTCATCCATATAAACACCAAGAGCATATCCAGGGTAGTGCAAAGCAGGCAAACTGCTTTTCATGGCTGGCACCCCTGTGCTGCAGTTCCCAGCTTTATGCACTGCACAAACTGCCATCTGTAGCATGTGTGTTAATAGCTGCACGACACTATTCATGCACAGAGGCAGCCACGTTCCATCTGCCGTGCAGTCAGCCCACACATAACTCAGTCCCACCTTTAGACAAAACAACTGCTGCTTTCTCAGCCTGACAATGAAGTGCAGTGATTGATGTCACAGGCAGCTCCCATCTAACATTCAACCAAATGTACACTTAGCATTTAGGCGTCACCTGTTCCAGGCATAAAACAAAACGGGCTTTTTGTCACCGTAATTCTTTGTAGGAAGGAAGGCTGACATTTCACCCAAAGCTCAGCACAGGAGTGACTTCAAGTAATCACTAGAGAGAAGTGCCCCTTCAACCCTCACCCCCGTATTTGACACTACTTTTAGATGTGTTTAGTAGATATATTACTTTTAAAGAAAAAAAATCTACCTGTTGTGCACTGTGTTAAAATATGCAGAGCACTACCTAAGAGATTTAAATTTTTCATAGTATGATAAACTTAACTTGCAAGATATACATAGTCTAATATTAAAATAAAAACATATTTTTTAATAATTATGAGAGATCTAATATTGATATACACAAACCAGCACTCAACTCCTGGAATCAAATAAAGCCCCTCTAAGGTTTCAATGCATTCTTGGAAAGCAATCAAAGACCTCCTTTTCCATAAGTTTGTTATTTATAGAAAAGCATTTGATTGTTGCATTGAAGTGTGCACTCTATGTGTAAAAAGGTGTTTATGGGTTTTAGTACAGTATAGTTAATACCCAAGCAATACCTAGCCCTTT
The DNA here is from genome assembly GCA_013389925.1 of Aegithalos caudatus. Lineage (NCBI taxonomy): Eukaryota > Metazoa > Chordata > Aves > Passeriformes > Aegithalidae > Aegithalos > Aegithalos caudatus. The sequence continues at coordinate 68,779 of WEIU01006592.1, read as the reverse complement.
TATAATAAAGAACCCTTACTGAGAGGATATATATTGTACTTTTCATCAAGTGTACAGCATACAATTACATTTGCTGGTGGTCTATAATGTAAACCCCAGTTCAGTCAGCTTATAGCTTATGGATTTGTTGTTCTGCATGCAACAATTAAGAACAGTTACATTTTTGGACCCAGCTGAAAGCCAAGAGTAAGATTTGAGAAAAATATTCATTTTTTTTTCAAAGCAAACTATAAAAGCTTCCAGAATATTTTAAGCTCAAAAGCTACACTGCTTAGGATTTCATATATTACTTCTGCTATGTATGGATTGATAATTACATACTTTCCCACAGACAAAGAAAATAAAAGGTGCAAAGAATACACAAAGCAGACCTTCCTGCACACAAGAGGTACAGTTACGTTCAGTATAAATGTGGTAAAACAGACCTAGAAAAACTCCTACCACAACATAACTTTAATCATCCACTGGGCTACACAGCTGACAATATTCAAAACACAAAAGAAAAAAACCCACATAAGAAAATTAAAACCTTTTCTATCACAATAAAATCGAAAGAAAGCATTACCTGTTTCTAAACATCCAGAATCTGAAATTTAATATGAATTCAGCTTCCCACACATGAATTCAAATAGGTATCCAACCATGTAACATTTAAAGGTTAATGTTACTTTTAAGGTTAGAAGGAAATGTAAAATTCAAGCTTTCAGAGTTTGACAAATTTTAACCCCAATGTACGATTTAAATATGTGCATATTTATTTGGTTTGACTGCTTTTATATTTCTTTGTTGTGTTTTTTCTTCTCATAATATAACAAAAGAGAAAAAACAAAGTCATTTAAGATCACAAAATGTTCAGTCCTAAGAATCTTCTTTTTGATATTGGCTGGAATTTTCTATGGCTACAGGCTGAGGGACAAGTTCTTAAAAGTGACAAATTAAAACACACATAAGCATAACTAGGTAACTGAGCTGGGCACCAATGTCAAAAGCAAAATTAAATTCCAATATGAACTACATCTTGAGTAAGTTGTTATGGAAAAGTTTGCTTTCAAAAATTAGGCACCTTTCACTTTCACTTCACAGATTTGGGTTCTGTCCTTGATTCTGCAGCCACAATTGAACAAGATCCTTAAGCACTTCAATGTGTCGGATGGAAAGTCCATGTTCAAGTGCCCAGAGTAGGAAATTCATTGGCAGAGATTGGGTCAGTGCTGATCACAAATAGTCAAACAGCCCTGACTGGGGTGGTAAACTACAAAAGATGCCAACCTTGTGACTGAGAAAACAACCTTGAAGCAATTTTGGTCCCAAAAAAGCCATCTACATACCCATGAAATGCAGTTCCTTAGGGATTGCTTTATAGTTAAGATTTACTAAAACTTATAAAAGATCTTTCCCTAAATCAGGATTTCCACAAAAGCTTTTAATAAAATAGATCAGAAAACAAAGTTACTAGGACAACCCTCAACGTTCTCCTTCTGAAAAGCATTATGGTGCATTCAAAGTTAATTCACTGAACCAACTTGAGGTCAGGAGTAATAGAATTCCTGTAAATTCTGATTCTTTGGACTATGCAGGCAAAATTCCTGCTTATTGTTCTTTAATTATGGTTTAAATAACAAAATAATATCTATAGATACAGATTTTTCAGGAAGAAGAAAGTCATTTATACATATTGATAATTTTTTTTTCTGTGAATGAAACCAAACTTCACAAGTATAAGTGCACATCTAGATGGACAGAGGTAGAATAAATGAAAATTCAAGTATAAGCAACCTTGCACAATTCAACAGTTAAGTCAAAGAGAAATGCAGATTTAACTTACAATTACAAGACAGAACTCTGAAGTACGTTATAAAGTCAAATGTTTGCACAGAAATATATTTTGCTAGAAAGCAAAATGGTAGATCATTTGCATATTTCTTTTTGTTAGCACACAAAAGAGTCAAACTGCCAAAATTAAGACAGCAAATTGTTTGAAAACCTCATTTTTAAGCAAAATAAATCAGGCTGGAAACAGCCATTTTATATATAGTCTCAATTTTTGTAAAGTTGATCCAGAACACATCATTCTGAAAAAGCAGACTAGATTGGTATTTTAGAATAAATGGATCTGATGATTTCAATAGATTCTGACTATGCTCATCCCAAACTTGTTCAGTGCTTCATTAGCACTAAACAGAGAAGCAGTTTAGCAGGTGGTTTCACTGCCTTGCTGGATCAGAGCCAGTATTTTCTGTCCCCCTCAACCCCAAGTAGAAAAAATTCTCTCATATTTACAGTATTCAACAGATCACCTTCTGGAATGAACCAGACATTTAAAATTTTCTACCATGGTAAAACTAAACAATGTCATAAAGTCAAGGTTTAGTAACCTATTTCTTTTTTTTCCCCAAGCAAAAATAAAGTAAGCTATGACATGTGTCTACACAGTGATTTTTTCATTTTAGGAGAGTGTCTACTCCATGTCTTGACATGAATTGTAGTAGGGTAGCATAGACACCTTCTTTAATGTCCCACTGCTGACTTCAAAATCTGCTTAGAATCATTAGATATCTTAATAGTTCTCCAACATTATGAACATAATATATTACAGTATTGTATGGGTGGAATTTCCCTTAAAATACAGGTGAATGCTGTTATATTAATAACTGAATAAATTATTTGTTTGAATCTGCTATCACAACACTTATTTTTTCCCCTTTATGTGTGACAGCATCGTCAGAACAGTAAATTTCAACACTGTGAGCTGCTAGGAAAACTGAATTCAATGAGTCAAAGTGAAAAAGAATGGTAAGGTGCAAAGGTATGAATGCAGTCTGCACCAAATTGGTTTTGCCAGCTAGACACCTCTTTTAACATATTCCTACTCTTCAGGGAGGGATTGGGGATTTCCTACCAATAAACTATCGTTTATTTCAAGACAAATTTCAGCTAAGCATTTAATCAGATCAGACAATGTTGAGTTTAAGGAGAAGTTCCTGATATTCAGTTAATACAAAATATGGCCAAATAAATATTTGCAACTTGACCAAAAGGATCTTCTTGCATTCATTCAATCACAAAGTGTTTACACAGATGATTACTGATTATGTTATACTACATTTTTGTTTACTACAATGCATACTACATGACGTTTATGAGGGTTAACAGATTACCAAAAAATGCTTCCTAGTAGTTAAACATTGTTCCTGTAGAATAAATGGATGAAGTGAAATCTGAGAGTGTATGCATAATCCAACACACTGATATTGTACACAACTTCAGCCATGTGTTTGTACAGGAGAATATATTAAACCCCATCTGTTTTAACAGTCTTTAATGTTATAAATTAGGAAAACATCAAAAATGTCAGGAGACGGCAAACACTTATTTGTTGTCTTTCAGCTCTATATTTATTAGACAAGTTTGTTATCAAACTATTCCTCTAAACATGAAAAGAACAGCAGGCCTTCTGGAAAACCAGATGGCTGCTGTGGTTTCAAAACATGTTCTGGAAGGGTTATGTAGTTTACATTTTTTCTTTTTCATAAAGGATTGTGTGGGATGTGGCATGGTTCTCAGACACAGAACTCCCACAAAAAAACCCAAGGGGTGTGTGGGTGGGAGAGTAAGGGACTACTCGAGGATACAAAAAGAAAGCAAAATTATCCATGTCACCAAATATAGGAGAACTTCTGTAAGAAAAGAGAAACTTTTTGATTACAAAGGAAATAAGTTACCACTATAAAGAAATAAAATACTTTCAGACTGAAGTCTTAGGCATTACACTGCCTTTCTCTGAAACAGAACGGGGCCCTAGACACTGAAACTAAATGGGGGACCAAAAAAGAAAAAAAAAAAGGCAAAACATCAGAAGAAATATGTTTGATAGGATGAATTACATTCATGTCAGGAGGAAAAAAGAAAGAGATCAGTCTATCAAACTGAGAAAATAATCATATTCCAAAAGGAAAAATGTTCAATAACATTTGGTTATTTGTTAAATCAATGCACAGTAGGAGGAAAACCCAAATATAAAGAGGACTCAAAGCACCATTTCAGGAAGGATTAGAAAATGCAAGAAAAAGAATCCATGGCTACCTCCAGTATTTTGAATTTGGAGTGACATTTTCTGTCATGATCTTTTGTTTTGGAGCAGAAAAAAAACTTCAAAAAAACTAAAGGTACTTCATTCCAAAGACACAGCTTTGCCAGAGAGAAAAAAAGAGGTATTTGAGAATTTGGATAGCCTCTGGGATTGGGATGGCAGATCTCCCTGACCCAGCAAGGGGGCCAAAGCAGCCAGGTGCCAGCATTCTTCAATAACCCTGGCAAAGTAACTTCCCCAGCTCTCCTTATCCTGAGGATTCTGGTTATACACATCTGTCCCCCTTGTTAAAAAATCCCACACCTGTTTCCAGCCCTTTGCTACACCTCTGATTACAGAGTCTGCTTCTGAGCTGCAAAGAGCCCACCTGACACCCACAGGAATTTATACCAAGTCGGGCACTGGAGGTTGCTGAGATTCCAAAACCTCTTCCAGCAGGTGTGGGGGAAGAACACAAGACAGAGAACATGTGCTGAAACAGCCACAGCTCTGGCTGAATAGAAGGAAAACACTGTTCCCATGAGGACACTGCCTGCAGGGGTGGTGTAGTCCCCATCCCTGGAAGTTTAGGGCTCACAGGACAAAGCCTGGACTAAACTGGCCCCATCCTGTAGCTGATTCCTTCAAGCAGGAAGTTAGAATAGAGACCCTGGGGTCACTGCCAAGTTCATTAATTCTATGATGACTCAGAAACTATGAGAGCTTCTAAGAACTCCCTTTTCTTAATTTAGTCTATTTCTGTCACTGACCATTTCAAGTCAGCTAACAGAGGTGCGGATTAAACAATTTAAACAATTAAAATAAGCTAAAACATACGTTTTTGTTTTTTGGGGTTTTTTTGTTTGTTTGTTTGGGGTTTTTTTTTTTTTTTTTTTTTTTTTTTTTTTTTTTTTTTTTTTTTTTTTTTTTTTTGGTTTTGTTTTGTTTTGTTTTAATCAGGACACAACTATTTGGCAGATATTTTGGCAATATGTTTATCCAAAGAGGTTCATGTCAGACTTTTTTTTTATTATTATTTCTTCTTCCTGATTTGTAAAGATGGGTTTTTTAAAACGTATTCTTTTTCTCCAAGCCATTATTAAGTAACTCTTGAATTACAATGTTGTATTTCAATTTTCATCACTCGTCACATTCAGCCACAAATACTACTGCATTTTCTTCACTCAAAACATATCTTTTATTGATACTGTGTCTGCAATAATGATGCAGGTGAATTTTATCATTCCTTTCACCCTACTAGTAATGAACAAATTCACTGCTTATTACTTTGGACTTGATCTCTAGCAAAACACTACTGGAACAAACAATTTGATTTGTCAACACCTTTACAAGGACTCTTCAATCAATGTCACAAATCCAAATTTAAGCAGCAAAATACATTTGACTGCAAGACCCCAGACTGATTAGAGCTTCGAGTTCAGTGAATTGCACCAGACAGGACAGCAATCAGATTATTAACTCCACTTGAAAATACTCTCTGCTGCCTGGGATTAGCATGCATATTTTGATATAGATCGATAAGCAATCTCCTTTCTATAAGAAATGCCTGCAACATTCATTTGGCTGATCAAAGGTATATATCAGCTTGTTGTGACAGCTAGCTATTGTTTTCCTCTTTCTTTACAGGAGAGTCTCTATTAAAAAAAATCCCTGGCTCCCTTTCACCTAATAGTGGAAGTCAACAGAGAGTCACAAAATTCCATCTCCTCAACACCGAAACACAATTAGTACAGAAAAGACTTTTGCCTTTTTTTGTGGTAACTTCACTTTCACTTCTTCATTCCTTCTGTTCTCCCTCCCTCCCCCATTCTGAAACTGTGAACATTCTCTTCAAGCCTTCCAAACATTTTCATGGTATTTTGCTCTACCTCACTCACAATCTAATTAGGAAAAAAATTAAATTTGAATAACATCTTTTACAAGAACAATATATTTTGTGGGTTTAGATTAAAAATGAAGCCATTTTTATGCTAAGGTTCGCACAACAAAATCCATTTCCAGTTAACTCATCAGAGAAAGAAGGCAAGATATTTTCTGCATAAGGTAACATGAACTCTTCAATGAGCTCTGGATTTTATTGCATCTGCAGAACTGAAAAAACAGAATTTATCTGCCAAATTTTTTCAAGATAAAAGCACAGGCATTTCATCCCTCCTCTACATATGAAATAACTGCTATCTTATCTGATCTTTTTATCTTTTTAATAAAAAAGACATACTTTAAAAAGCACAAGCACAGCTTGCAAAGCATACAGTCAAAAGTGAGTTTGCACAAAACAAATAGACACCATGCCTCAGCCAATGTGCATTTGGATCTTCTGAGGGAGACATACTCTGACATCAACATGAGAAGAGAAACCTACAATTAAAGTTTGTTTTTTTTTTTTTCTTTTTTTTTTTTTTTTTTTTTTTTTTTTTTTTTTTTTTTTTTTTTTTTTTTCCCAGCAGCACTGGTTCTTGAAAGAAAAGAGTCCAACCCAGATTCAGTTGCAGGACTGAAGCCCTGAAGCACAGGAGAGAAAATTTTCTACCCATACCAGTGCTTCAAGGACAGACACAAAAGAAAAGGAGCTTTCATTGCTGGTTTTATAACTTTTTAGAGCTGTTACAATTTTATTTGGTGATCTTCCTAACCAAATATTTCTAAAATATATCTCAGTCACAGTGTACTGAATTCCCACCCCGCAGAATTCAGTGAGCCTTTCCCAGTGCCAATGGCCTTGCTCCTATCTGGAAACAGCCTCCAGGTACTCCAGGTACCCCCATGCTCCAGGACTTCTGGAGAGAGCAAACACTTATTTTTTAACCTGTGTTTACCTCCAGGCTGGTGCAGCTCCTTCCCACTTGAGAGCAACACAGGAGAATTGGACTCACACTCAGAATCTGCTCTAGTATATATAATTTCCAGGAATTTATCAGCATAAATTTTAGTCACTTACAATGTTCCAATTACTTTTATCACAACACTTTTTTTTTTCCCCCTACTTTAGGTCTTTCCCAACAGAAGCTAGACATTATTTTCTAACATCCTCCAAATAAAATAGTTCCTTCATCACTGAATCCTTATAGAAAATACTCAGAAAATCATGTTAATTCAAAATAAGCCTAGGTTTCCCAATACCACAGAGACATGAATTCATATAAAGCAATTTAATCCGTATATGGGTACCTAATATATACTATATTAACTAAGACAAGAGAATTTATCATATTCTAATCCTTGTTAGATTTTTCCCCCAGCAATTTTCAAACATTTATAACTTCTGGTGTCATAGAAGTGCAACAGAAACTGCTATGAACAATACGTCATCTTTTATTATTATTTCTAATTAATGAATTTATTCGAACTGAGCAAGCTGTAGGCTAGAAGATACAGGAAGCAAATTCCAGGTAGTTCTTTCAGCTAATGATACAAAGAAAGAAGAATATTTTATGTGGAAGTAATTTTATCCACTGAATTTCAATATTTAAAAAAGATCCTACTTGCACTTTTAAAAGGCAGCATTTAGGAAAAGAAAATTCATTTTAATTTTGTTCTTCATTTCAGCTCCATAACTAAAATTGAATGCGATAGTGCATAGCAAAGCATGGGTTTAGCTTTTGTTGACTGTTTTCTTTGTATTTTTAGGTTGCAAAGGCTTTTCTGGATGACAGGAAGAGGGGTAAAGGAAAAGAATCCTATAAATACCCAGCAATAAGTCCTACTTACTTTCCAAGGTGAAGTTTTTTCTTCCAAATAATCTTTTGATTATACAAAATCAACATCTATCTCCCTTTTCAGTTTATCAAGGAAACACTTGTATACTGATATTACCTGGAAAGCCTAGATATCTCTTTATGACATGAAAGATTAAATTTAAAATGATTATCCAGATTATTGATTCACTAAGAAGATCAATGGATTTAATAATATTCTTAAAGCAGTACATGAAGATATATAAGGATACATGTAAGGATAATTGCTTGTACTTCCTGAAACTAGTGGAAAGAACAGGTACTGCTTTATCATCTTTTGCAAATCCAGGATATTTACATTGACACCCAAGCTGTTTTTCCTTACCAGCTCCTCAGCAGAGACAACCTAAATCTAATTAACTGCAGATAGCAGCTTCATACTTAATTAAGAAATCTTACATGGAAAACCAAGGATTTCAAGATATAGGTTCTAAATATTTAAGTTTCTTAACATCTTAATGATTTTTTTAATGTAGCTACGTTTTACTTGACACAAATATATTTCATAGGAAAATTTGCTCAAACACCTTCATAGAACAAAACACTGGAGCAAACAATTCCATTTCCTATAATTTGTGTTCCACACAGAACATAAATCAGTCTCCTCAGTCCCTCTTCAGCACCTCAGCCTAACTGTAAATACACTTTGAAATCACTCCATATTGCTAGAATAGCTCATTTTGCTAAAGAAACTCACTGTTGGCTGCCTTCCCAAAAGCAAGCAGGGTTTTCTGACAGGGAGCATACATTTGTGTTCACAAACAGGAAGAGATGAAGCCAACATCCCTTCCCTTTCATCAGTCATTTCCCTCCATTGCAATGGCATAATATGAGTATTAGCTTGATTCCCTCTTGCATACCTAGAACCACAGCAGGCTGTGCATTTAATGCTACAACCTAACCCAAGCAGAAAAATACAAACAAAATATAGTAATTTGCACTTTTAAGTACTTAGACTGCATATTAATCTACTAAATCTGAATCCATTGATATTTTTCGTCTTTGGCAAAAAGAGGAGGCTGTTGGATGGAACATTCATCCTGAAGGAAATTAATCTTCATTAATTACAATGGCAGCATTATTGACACAATGTCCATATTAACTCAATTAGACACCTTATTTCTCTATTCCACACTAGAAATGTATTCGCTTCAAATTGAGAAATTATTTGTGCTAGCTATTATTTTGGATTAAATCTGTTGTCTGAGTATTGATTGGCAAATTGTTTGGAGACACAAGATCTTAATTAGGGGCAGGAAAAAAAAAAGGCATTTGAAAATATCATTATATGTATCAAAACTGTTGTGGGTCTTGTTTTTAAGATAGGTCCTCTTTATAATCCTGCTTCTAAACATCACAATACATTGCTTCTAGCTTGGATTGAGTTCCTTTTTGATGACCTAAGTTCCATACTGTTAAACCTGAAGAAAATCTTATGCATCCTGTGGAGATCTTCAACAGGGTCCATTTTTGATCTGTTACCTGTAATAGCTCTAATCATGTAACTTCATCTTTAAGAAAATCAGTGGCCAGATCTGTGATATTTTCTCCAACTTCTCAGCAAGACAAACTCCTCAGAGTGTCAGAGCACTCAGTTGTGTTGGGGATCTGCTGCAGTGCTGCCTTTTATTTGCTTCTTTAGGACACTGAAGACAACTTCCACCCCATGAACAGAAATGACACACCTGCACTGTAAAAAGCTGTGTACCCTATAGTTTATAGAGCTTATAGTTCTATACTCTGGCTTCATCTAACCAACTCTCAGGGTAAATGACAGAGTCACAAAAGGGCTGAGTAGGGAAGGGACCTCTGGAGCCAAATGGTCCAAATTCCCTGGCTCAAGCAGGACCAGGAGAGCTGGTTGTCCTGGACTATGTCCAGCCTGCTTTTGAATATCTGCAGCAAAGACAACTCCACAGTCTCCAGAAGCTTGTCTTCTTCTCAGAAAGATACAGAAACAACAGACTAGAATTACAATTTTGACATAAAACCCCCAAACACAAGTGTAAGAGGAATTTAATTAATTGTATTAGGTATGGCCATATGCAATGTATTAATTACTATCATATGTTCAAGGTCTGGAGTAAGTGTGACCTTGAATGTACAAATTAGTTTTGTGTTACTTGTATCACATAACTCTTTTAACATTTACTCATCTGAAGAAATAAAAAGAGCCTGAAAACTTTATGAACCAGGTTCTGCACCTTCATAAAAAGCCTCTTACACACATTTTGTAACAATAGCCCTCTGTCCTTCCCCTCCAGTTTAGACTGTACTCTATTTCACCTGGTACCCACCTTGAAAAGGAGTAATTTAAGCAGGTGCAACTGGGAGGATGTGTTACACCACTGAAAAGGGAAAACAGTCCTCCATTTACATCTCTTCATTAAACTTACGTTTCATCTTGCAGGTTAAGTGGAGTTTTTTCCTAAAATATTGTCATTTCCCATTTATTTGTACAGACTGAGAAAAGAACACATTTATGAATGCCTTAATACCAGTGCTTCCAGCAATCATTTCACAAATCTTTAAAATAGGAATGTCATTTTAACTCTTGACTATTTCACCATACAGATGTCTATGTTAAAAGTCAGATTGCTTTTAGCAGTACAGAACTGCTGCCTTTCAATTTTCCTTTACCTGCCTCATGCAGGCTGCAGAAGTAAGGAAAACCAATCAAACAAATGTGAATCTATGATCAGTTACAGAGTTTCTCACTTAAGAACCTCTTAAAAATGGAAGCAACTACTTTTTTAGGCAGAAGAGAAGCTGTCACTGAGAGAAGTAGGAAAAAAAAAAAACAACAACAAAAAACCCACAGCCCCATAGCTATCTCCCCTCCTCACAGTGTTAAAACAAGAATTTTCCAGAGGCTGCTTGGCTCAACTGAAAGTCTCTTCTGTAATAAATGCATGAACACAGACAGACACAGCACATCAGAGCTGCACTGACACTGATCTGGGCTCCATCTTTTGACTTATTCAAGAGTCAACCAAATGAATTAGGTGGAATGAAACACAAGTTCCTGGGTATTAAACTACCCTCAGTAATCTTTTAAATGCAAATATTGATGCAGTTATGTGCACTAATAAGACAGAGACATTCAACAATTTCGGTGATAATTTCTTTGAACTAAAGATTTTGGATATAAGGCATAGGACAGTATTGTTTTAAATAAAGGTATATTTAGGCTGTCAATCTGAACAAGCTGGATATACTAAAAGGAAAACAAGATAACAAGATTAAATAATGAAGATAATGTGACACACAAATAATGGGAGGTGATAAATTTGCATTTAAGAGACCAGAGAACATAGCATCTATATTTATACCCAGGCCACTCTAAGTGTTCAAGCAACCCCCAGAGGTCTTAAAAGAAAAGGAAAAAAAAAAAAAAAGCAACAGAAGAGGAAAAGGAGAGACAGGCTTCAGACTGATCACTGCTGAACTGCAGAATGTGAGAGGAAAAAGAAATTTAATCTGCTCAAGACACTTACTCCTTATCATAGTGTGTCTTCAAAAAAAGATTTAATTACTTAAGCTTGGATATATTTGTCAGTATATGGCAAGTTACTATATTGGGATTAATGCTCTGAAGCATCTTCCTTTGTCACCTGAGATTTTCCCTGAGTGTGTCTCATGTATAACTAAACACCATGTTTAGCAATGAGTCTTATGTAAGAGTCCTTCTGCTTCTGTTTCCACAGAGCTTATGCTAAAAACAAGTGACTGATTTAAGTGACATTGGGAGGCCCTTTGAGTGTAATTCGCCTTATTATCTTATCAGTGGTGAAGTCACGGAAGTGTGAATCTTATCTAAGGATTACATCTGGCAAGGATCATGATTAAAAAGATAGTATCTCATAATCTATCTCAAATTGTTTACTGTATTCATGCTATTTATACCCAGCATATAATTAAAAGCCACACCCTTGGCATGCAGGTATGTAGTTTTGACTGCACGCTTATATAAAAAGTGTTACAAAACTCAGATCATGTTCCCCTCTAGAACAGAGATTAAATGAGTGAATTCAGAAGACAAAAAAAAA
>WEIU01006592.1:33759-52711 GCA_013389925.1 Aegithalos caudatus | reverse complement strand
TACCCCCTACTTAATTGCTTCTTTCATAAATTCTGCACAAACTATACATCATAAGAAAACAGCAAAAAAGGGTATTTCAAGAAAGGGTATAACAGCATTAAAATGGAATGTTATGTCATGACTCACCTGCTAAAGGTAAAGCCTCCCACTGCTTGCAACTAGAGCCAGATTCATCATCTATTTTGCAGGCAGATTAAATTTGTGAGAGCAGAAGCATGAATGCATGAAAAGTTATGCAGTGCTTCTTTCTGACCCTCTGTTAGACAAAATCTTGCTGAACATCAGGAATGGGGCACAGAGTTTCTTAGTATGTCTTTAGAAACTGAAGACCTTTACCCTTGATATAATTTCTATAGCAAATTGTATGATGAAAAGTTAACCAATGTGTGAAGAGTATTTATTTCTTCTTGCAGTGTGAAAATTAGGTACAAGTTAAACTGAACCCAAGAACAGGAGAAAAAAAAATATACAAAATTGAGAAACAGAAGTGTCACAGAGAGCAATGACAAAAGTATCCTGAAGGACAGGTACTAAAGAAACATTAGACTTGTTTCTGTGACACAGCCCAGAGAGATCACTGTGACACAATCTACTAAAGCTGCAGTTATCAAACTACAGTTTTGAGGTCAGGCCTCAGTCAAGGAATATTTACTCATGTGCTGTTCAAACACAGAGGGAATGTTTATGCTAAGAAACACTTTTCTACTTTTCTCTACATACCTGCTTGTCTTTCAGGGAAACAAAAGTAACTCAAAAGCTCTGACCCTAAATAAGCTAAAGGATGCAGATTTTATTTGTGTTTCCATTCAAATAAATCAACAACTACATAGAAACTGACCCCACCCCCCCTAAAAATGATCCCTCCTTTCTGCAAACAGGCAGAAAGGAGAAAACAGGCTTGTCTACTGGAAAGCATAAAATGATACATTTTTCAATCTCCAATAACCTTCAAAATCAACTTTATTCCATCAGCACTCCTTGATGAGGGAGTGTTTTTCTCTCTGCAGATTTATCTATCTGCCTTTTGAGTTTTTTAAGCACTCATACCAACACCACAGTAGTGAAGTCCTCAGTTACACTTTGTATTCTCTAAAAGTTTAAGACTCTCCCTTATTTTTAACAGTGTAGAGAAATAACAAAGCTTCATTTGGCTAAGGCATCAAGTAGTTGATAATTCATAAGATCCAGTTCATTTCTGCACCATGCCCTTCAGATCATTTTGCTTGGGATGTTAAGCTCTAACTTGCTGTTTGGCAATCCAATTTATCATAAATCTACAGCACTTAGAGCTGTAATGAATCCCATTTTAAAGTAATGTTAATAAAACAGAAAACATTTTAGACAGTTTAGAACATTAACAAAGCCTCACTACTGCCTGCCAATTCCAGAAGCAAACCTGATATCTTCCTCTGGTTAGAACATGGAGCATGACAACATCGTGTGTTTTGACATGAATGGCATTAAAGGTTAAGGCTCCCAGTGAGGATGGTCTGTGTATCCTAAATAAATGGAATACTGTTTTAAAATGCTGTAAGCTTTTCTAGTGCAACAGAGATGTAACAGACTTCTGCAAGGATAATGCAATCTTTTGAAAAAAGAGGCAAAATTAGAGTAAAGCTAAAAGTATGATTTTCCCATAATTTACAAACAAATTTCTTTGCTAGTTCACATGTGTATTTTATAAAAACCAAAAGCACTTATAACAGTTTCCTAAAACTCATACAATCCAATTAATTTTACTTAAAAATATATTAACTAGTCATGATAACTAATATTATTTAAGCACCTGAGTTTAAAGTTGACATTTAGACAGCTCTATTTCACATGTATAATTCATATATATAGGCTAAGAAAAAGTGTTGCTATTCAGCAGAAACATGACTTCATTTAGCCTTAAAGAAGTGCTCCATTTAAACCCAATGTTTATATGTGACAGAACTGAAAAGCATATCTTTGAAGAAAAACAGGAACTGAATTTGCAGACATGGCACTACCCAATCCTGGTTTTGCAGAGCTTCTGACCTAATACTCCACCTGAATTAATGAGGACTGTGCCTATGTAAATCAAGCCTGTGTTGTCCTCTCTGGTACAATTCAGCAATTTCAGTTTCAAGGAACAAAACCAACAAGTGAACATTCCTAACAGGCAGACCTTGAACACACTCCCAGAAAAGTGAACTTACTGTGATCCTTGAATAGGAATTAAGTTGCTAAGAGATATCTGTTACACATTGCTTTCACCCTTTAGTTTATTTAAATAAAACCACATTTTATGTCCACTGTTTCTAGTCAGTTTTATTTCTTGCCAGTAGACCTCTTAACTGAAATTATGCTCCCAATTACAACCTTTAAAGTCAACAGCATTCAAGCTAATATAGCTGTACAAAGCTCCCTCACTAAATCTGATGAAAAATTGATATGGATGAAGAAGGGAAGAGACAAAAGAAACAATCTGGGATATATCTTAAAAGGGTGGATTTTACTACAAGCTATCTAAAAGCATGAAATTTAGAATAACTCTAGTTCATTTCAAGATTAAATTGTAGCAAGATTTTCTCTCAACCAACATTTCAAGAAAGCCTCAGAAAATATCCATAAAGCTTTTGTCACATTTCAATTCTTTGTAGGCAACTGTAATCAAGATCATTTAATATGTTCTGTTACACAAAAAATAATCACACAATTCAACTCAGTTTCTTTGCATAGACTTCTGGAAAATATTTTAAAGTATTCAGAAATATAATCCTTACAGCTCTCCATCATTACACGCTTTCATTTGCAGTGTTCCTTTCCCTAAGTTACTGTACAGGGCTGCAGCATCCAGTAGCCAAGATCAGTGCACACATCTCTAATTCTCTATGTAGGCAAACAACAAAGGAGGGTTTTAGGAATGGAGAGATTTTTTTTTTCCCTTTAGTCTTTTTCTTATACAAGACACTGGCTGGGATGGGACCAACCAGATCACCTTTTATTTCTCAGTATTTTTTTCATCACTTACAGCTATAGCCTTTAGCTTCTTTTTAAGCAATTCCACAGTGTAGAATTTTATTTTGCATGAATGCAAAAATCCACAGAACATATACAGAAAGATCAATTTACCTCTAAGGGAATAACTGGTGCTTTGAAATGATTTCTGAAAAATAAGCCATATGATTTTTCACAGCAAAAAGACCTTAAACACCTTCTGTAGGACTGCACAGATTTGGGGCAGGATGGGGGGAGAGCTAATGCTCAAATTCTGCAGTGCACTCTGCACACAAACAGTAATAAAAATCTATCACTTAATCATTTACATGTTGTGTAAAACAGCAGTCTCCTTTTAGTTAAGAGCTGCTTTATGTCGTTTTCATCGATACAAATGTTGCCCAAGTGATTGTGTGGGAGAATACAAGAACAGACTGTAATAAAATTAAAAATAACTTTCCAAGGAAATAGTATTTGGAAGGATTAATTACAGAAGTTCAAACAGGAGGCCATATGCTTTCCCCTCTCTTTACTATTGAGCATACAGTATGCCTGTAATAAAACAGGAAGGGGAAAGAGCTGGTCAAAGCAAACTGTTTCAAGTACCAGGTAATGATTCAAGATATCTTTACAATTTTGTGTGCCTGAATATAGTTTATATATTCACTTGACTTCTATGCTAAAATGTTTATCAGCTGTGTTCATTTGTGGAATAAAATAGTTAGCCCTTTGCCACTTCTCCCATATAGCAGGTACTTCTTGAGTGCTAAATACATGAGAGAAGTAGGTAGTGTGAGTGTATTTCCTCCTTACATCAAATTCTCTACTCCAAATGTAAGATTTACTTGCAAGAATACAGAGGCTGTCAAAGATCACAGCTGCAACCACTGCAAACAAAAGAACTTAACTAAAGTTTACAAGAATTGGGTGCTTTTATATGCTTTCCATTTAAGTAGTACATAGCAAAGAAGTCACTGTGATTTGACAAAACTTCACTAAAAGATCACACTAACAGGCTAAAATAAAAAAGTACATGTTCAAGTCTTTTTCTGATTTGGGGTCCAAAGGCTTAACTTCAGAAAATGGGTTACATTTCATTTGCATGAGAAAACCTCCCCTTAAATTAAGCAGTTTAATATTTTCAAAACTATAAAATTGATCTTGCAAACAACTTGATGGACGTTAAATAAAAGTTTCTAGTAGAAAAATCAGAGCAGAGGTACAAAAATAATTGGAGAGAATTTTATTCCAACTAATACATATACAATGTGACCAAGAAGTCAAAATTATTCAGACAATCAGTATAATGGGTGCTGCCATTTTATTCAACTAAATCTATAGGGTTTTTAAAGTGCTAAGTTACCTGTATATGTTTCCACTTATTTCCTTAAAAGCTAGATAAACACATGAAAATTCTGTTTAAGGGTATGATAAAAAACTCAATTATGTAGGTTAACATTATTAGACATCACAGTGGTGTATGGCCCCAATATAATATTGGAATAACAACTAGGTTTTAATTCTCATCCCATGACCTCTGTAAGGGAAAAAAAACAACAAAAAAACCCCAAACAAAAACCCCAAAACAAAACAAAACCACCAACACCAAACCCCAAAGCCTCCTCTTTTCACTTCCATAAATTAGTGGAGAAAAGTTTCATTAAACCACAAGAAGCTATTTGGGGAAAGTGTCTGAAATGCCATGTGGTCTGCAAGAAATCATAGTTTCTCTGGAAAATAATTTATTAAGAAATGTTAAACTGTTCTAGAAAAAAAAATTAAAAATTAAACAACTGAACAATAACATATTATTGTTTTGATTATATTGCTATGGAAACAACGTATAGAATAATTAACACTTATTAGATGACAGGAAAAACTGGAATTTCTTTCCTTCTTCATTTCAGTCTGTTTGAAACTCTATTTTATGTAATAACATAATGATGCACTGAATGTTTTTTACAAATGTAAATCCATCACATCTCAAGTGAAAAATCCACTAAGAGTAAAGCTGGTTTCTATACTGTTTAAACCTAATGCACTACTCTGTCTAAATCATAAGGGAATAAGGCACTTAAAATAGGGTGTCACATTTCAAGGTAATAAATAGCAGACTGATTCAACCTCCCAGTTGATCCTGCAGTTTACTTACATACAAGATGGAAAATAAAGTACTAAAGCCGCTGTGATTTACTTCTCAGAAATGAGACACTCTATATTAGTGCAAATGAATGCAAAAGTCCTGCATTGACAATTTATTTCGTTCCAAGTCCTGATTGGATCAAATTGCATTATTTCTGAGCAAACCACGTGCACCTCACTGCAGATCCCAGTCAACACTATCAGCCATATATAAAAAAATCAATCCCAAACAAAACCAAAACGACCCCACCTCAAAACTCTAAGCCAAGTTTCTCCAGTCCATTCTTTTTCAAAGAGTGCTTGTCTCCCCGTTTGTCAATATTTAGGGAAAGGGGCTCTATCCCAAGAGAAAACCCATCACTTAATGAGCTAGCATACACAGTAGTGTTTTACTTGGTTTTAGTAGTTTCTAAAGTAGCTATCCAGTAGCTATCTATGATTTTGTGATTTTTTCTTATCTCATAACAATACACTTTCCTATGATTTTGCCATAAATATTCATTGCAATACCACCAAGAAATACTTCCAACAACAGAATATATTTATCCCCAAAAGATATTGTTCAGGATTAACAGGAAACAGTCAAAGTTTCCACATTAGTTTCTAGTTTGTGTAAACTAATGCTATACAAATTTTCCAAAGAATCCTGCTCTGCTTATTCCAGCAGGCACATTGATAACACTTGTTGTTCCCACAATAGCTCAAACACTGAAATGGATGTCCATTTTTTAAAAAGAAAGCATAGGAAATTCTAAAACAGCAAGATTCCTTATAGTCCTATGTGAAAAATGGGGAAAACTAAAGTACAGAGGACATCAGGTGTCTGTGCACTTGAGCTACATGAGCTCAGCACCAAGGGTTTCAAGGTCACAGAAATTCACAGATTTTGGTTGAGACATCGTTCAGGAACACCAAAACTGCATTTTAATTTACGGGCATCTTCACTAACAAACTCAAGGGATCATCAGAACCATTTCAGAATTCCCATAGTTCAGGCAAATCTCTTGTTCATGGGACCAGAAAAGGTTTCTCATTTCACACCACAGGAACCACTTCAATCAGCCTCTTTTCCTTTTAGGATATTTTGGAGAAACATATGATTATTTCACTTTTTTACCATCCAGTGGCTTAAAAATATGCATATTTTGTACTAGAAAGATGTTCACTAATATAAATATATATGTGTATATGACTTAATATAGTAGGAAAAATCACGTTTTTTCAGGTGATCTGTATGATATTTTTTCAGTTCGTAGGCAAGCAAACAGCTGCTTAAACAGCAGTTCCCTTACACAGGCTTGTTATATTCAGAATTACACAAGATCCACCTTCCAAGGATGTTTGTTAAATACAGTGTTTCTGCAAACAAAAAGCCTGAGTATCTGGATGAAAAATGGTTCTGTACATTTTTCAAGAAAATGCAATGCTGCTGTAGAGTACTAGAATCAGGAATATTTCAATACCATTCTAGTTAAAAGGTGGATTTCTATAACTGTCTAGTACCTTTTTGCAAAATGTCTGATGTCTGCCAGTGTACAACCACACATGAAAGGCCCTTGTCTTCAAAACCCAAACTGGCAGAATTATTTTATAAAATGAAGGACCTTGTACAAGAAGTAGGGAGTAATTCAGTACTTTAATCTACTAAATATTTTAAAGGTTTGTCATCTGCACTTCAAGGTCTATCTTTTTACCAGGTGCATAATAGCTTTAACACTGTAAAAGAAGGAACTATACATATCTCCTATGCCATAAAACACTAATCAGTGTAAACTTCAAAGCTTTTACTTGAGAGTGTAAACTTCTAAGAAAGATTAGATAACTGCTGAGCAGGTGCAATCCAGGAACAAAAATAGATGGAAACATAATAAAGGAAGCCAGACAAAGCTGTTGCTAAATAAAAATTCCCTTCTTATTAAAGAGGAATGACCATAGCAAAAAAGATATTTAGATATAATTACCATCTATTTTAAGGCCAGCCAAGAATTTTGCAGATATTTCCTGAAAGTATGAGTTCATCATCTGCACAGATACTGATATTCCCTTCTCTTGCAGTCATGTTCAACATCGTCTATGAAAATTTAAAACAATGATATACACAATAAAGGGCACAACCCACAGTCCTAAATCTCATAATATTTACAATATTTCTTTAAAATTGCTATTTTGTATAAAGCAGTCAACCCTTGAACTCCAATGCTGCAATGTTCACTGAAGCCAAAAGTTTCACAACCTCCTCCCACACATTCAAGTAGTAGTCATATACTGAAGCACACACAGGCACCCTGGTGAATTACAGAACTAACTTAATGGGATTAAGTTCACACTTAAGAATTTCAAACAAGTACTGTTCACTTCTTACTTTCCATTGTGAGCCAGGACTAACCACAAAAACACAAACCTAAGATTTATATACATGGAAAATGTTGTTTCTGCCTCATGACAATGCATTTTATTGCCACACATCCAAACTTCTAGGAATCTGGAGGAATAGAAAAGCTTTGTATTTCATTTTATAGTTTTCAAACAAAATGTTTGATTGTTCTCATGTGTGGAGAAGATGGTCAGATAGTAATAGAGAGCTTAGTATGAAGAAAAAAAAGCATGAGCCCACTGCCAGAACTCTCACCAAGATCTATAGAGCTTACCAGCATTAGAAGAGAGTTGTTTATAAAAACCTATTGTAATTATGAATTTTTTTATTTTCAAGTGGACATTCTCATTTTTCTGTTTTCCTTAAATACCACATCTCTTTTCATTACAAAATGTAAGCATACAAAATGTAAGCCCATTTTTTGCATGTTAATTTTGGGGTTTCTTCTTGCAATTCCTTTCCTTTTCTCCTCCAGAGCCTCAGAAAGTTTGACTCTATCAATCAGTCAGACCAATTAGATTCTTTTGCCACCATATTCTATATTACAAAAGCATTAGGTATTTATAATGGAGTATCTTTCTTTCTTTCAGAATAAATGGCCTGTTTTCCTGAGAAATGGAGTTGTTCTACCCTCATTACTCCCATTAACCTGTGAATTTAAATCAGCTAACATAAAAATAAAAGTTGCAGAAGCAGCTTGATCAGAAAAATGCTTTCATTATTTTTCTGAAACAAAAGTACAGAGACTTTAGATAAAGACTGAGGAAGCCAATATCTATGTAATCCATTAAACTGTACTGTTAATTCTGTATAAAAAGTGGTTTTTTTTTTTTTGCAGAGGACACAGAAGAAGCATATTCTACACTGAAATCCCCACAGAACACTATCCTACCTCTCAGCATCCATAACATTATCACATTCAAATAAGAGATTTCTTTAGGTACTGTTTGAAATATTCCCCATGTCATGAACTGCTCAGTGTGACACCCTCAAACTGCTTTTACAGAATAAGGCTCTGAATAAAGCTGCTATTAAGTCAGCCAGTGACTGGGATCCTACCACAAAAAAATCACATGTAAAATCCTGGGCATGCTCCCATTGACTGGAGAATTTATAGTGGTTAGTAGGCAGTAACCTTGCTCAAGTAGCTCTTCTCCTGGTGCATATAAACTAATTTAATACATTCACATCAGCATCCTACATACCACATCCTTATCACACTGCTGCCACTTCATCTTTTCTATTGGAATACTGTCACATTTCACTCCCAGAGAGTTCTTAGCATTAAACCAGAGAGAACCTGAACCATTACAAAATAAAAGTGCCTGATCATTCAGTTAAAAAATGTTAAAGCACATATGCAACAACTTAGTGGGACTAAGATGTTTTCTGTATTTTACTATAGATAAAGCTATTATCCCCATTGTTGCTTATTAAATCTATTAACAATATAACATCTGTAAACGCATAATCTGGAGTTGTCTACTAATAGCATACCTGTTTAACATTTTAGATGAAAGCTGTTCGCATTCAACTGGAAAACTATCCAGTCAAACCTTTTGAAAAGATACCATCTCAGTTTAGCATAAAAGTCTTAAAATGTTCTTTTCATTTTTATTCTCAAGATGACATGAAGTATAATTCAGTAAAGCAATTTACATCATTATGTATCTATCAAACACACCTGTATTACATCTGACCTTCCAAGTAAACTGAATATCAAGGAAACTTTTATTCCCTTTAAAATATCAAGGTAGGGTTTTTTTCTATCTCACTCAGTTTAAAATGATACAAAGAAAAACTTTGACAGTTTTTTTTTAGCTACCATTGTAACTTTTACACATAAACCTAGTTCACTTGGAAGTGAGTTTCCAGTAAAGCATGGAATTATACACTCAAGGTATACATACAGCCTGCTGCAGGAATGTCATCTGCACAAGAGGAAATAAGGGAAAGAGGAGTCTCCAGGCTGGGGTTTTCCAGAGAGGGCATTTCTGGAGCCACTGTGAGTGGCTCCAGCAGGGCCTTCTCTGCCGAAGGAGCTGCCCAGACTCTCAACTGGCAACTGGTAAGAAGGCAAAACAAAAGGGCATTATTCCAAAATCTGAGCAAGCTCCTGCCATTTCGGACTGGTACCAGTCACTGCTGGGCACAAAGGCATGGCATGTAGCAGAGGAACTGGCAAAGAGGTCAGGGCTAGAGGATTGTTCCAGGAGAAGGAATCCCC
This sequence comes from Aegithalos caudatus, assembly GCA_013389925.1. Taxonomy (NCBI): domain Eukaryota; kingdom Metazoa; phylum Chordata; class Aves; order Passeriformes; family Aegithalidae; genus Aegithalos; species Aegithalos caudatus. Next base: position 43,004 of record WEIU01006592.1, on the reverse strand, counting down.
CTGGTTCAGTGGGACCAAGCATAGGTACACATGTACTGCTCAGATACCTAACACTCATTTTCCTGCTCGTGGACAAAGAAACCTGCAGGATTACAATCAAGTCACTTTAACTCAGAAATGTTGTTAATTCCAAATTATATCACACTATACTTGTTCCAGCTTTATATTTCTAGAGGCTATAAATAAAAAAGGGAATTGTATTGCAGACACTACTTGATACTCTTCTTCCCTGGGGCCACCAGACAGATGAAACAATAGTTCTCACTTTCAAAATGCCAACAAATCCAACCACAGATACTGCGTAAAGCAACAGGCACAATGCAAATTGAGCAAGTAAGGATACAATACAAAAGACAACTTTGCATTAAGGTGGCAACCTATCTAAATTACAAATGTAGGAAACCCTCATTTCTGCATTAAAATAATAAGTGATATAATAATCACTTTGTCTCCTTCTTTCTAAAGGAATAAGCCATTACCATGCTGTCTATAAAACTGTCACTTGGTGATGCTGCGTAGCTGCTGCTACTGAATAGCAAAACTCATCCAACTTTCATTTATTTTGAGTTGTGAAAAAAGAAAACTAATGAACTCTGAATAATTAAGACATTTATAATACAAAACTAATGTGTCTATATATGGCCTAAGATTCTTATCTGTTATGGCTAAAATGACATACAAATAACTTACAATTTTTAGGCATGGGCTCTTTAATTTCCTTTCATAGGGAGATGTAATTTCCTTTTTTATATCAATATATCAATATATATTAATATTCTAGGAATTACTTTTACTGGTCAGTTACTCTAATTTAGCAGTGTAAAACAAAATGAAAAAACTGAAATACCTAAACTAAAAAACCTTATTTAATATACTATGTACAAAATAAACCCAGTGATTGCTTTTTCTGTGGGATTGGTATACAAAAGAAAATCAAACAGAATTCATCGAGACAGAAAGTGATGCATGAGGCTATTAACTTCTGAGACATGTCAATAAAAACAGTAAAGCAAGATACTTTGAGTCTAGCTCCCCTCCATTTGAACAACTAGTTTGACTAGGTAAGAAAAAGTGATTATTTTCTAGGCAGAAGCTTAGGAGTATAAGAATATGTGCATTACCTGGATATTTTTAGTAAAGCAGAATGCTTATATATATTTTATATATATGTATATATAAATGAGAAAAAAAATCTCAAATAGAAAGTACTACTTAAAACCATTTCTATATGAAATCTCCAAGCAAGTATCTGCAAGAGCAAATATGGTTTTATTAAACAACACATAGTTGTTCTAACAAGGGACAATGAGTCACAAACCCCACTTGTAAATTGACAGGTGATTCCCACATACCTACCAACTCTAAATCTTTGTTCAGCAGGTAATCAGAGGCTAGTTTGGATCAAGAGCTCTACATAAGAAGGACCTACAGGTATAAAAGAAAAAACAAAACTATAACTAAAACACCACATCTCACACAGTAAGGATCCACAAGTAGTTGTTACTATTGTTGTTAACACAGGTACCCTTTCTTGAGTAAGTTTGCAAGTATTCTGTAGGTTTTCATACTTATTTCACCTTACTAATTAACACAGTAAAAACTGAAATTTCCCCTATTAACAGTTATTAGCTGATAGCAAAAGGCTTGCCCTTCCTATGTGCTGACCAGGTCACACAAAGAAGGGGAAGGTGAGTAGCCATATTAAAATGCTTTCTCTTTCCCCAAATCCCTCAGGGAAGGTCCTTACCACTGTGCCAATAAATTTCTTATGGCTGCCTCCATCATAAATACTCTGATTAAAATGTAAATTCAACCAACCTATCAGCTTCCCATTAAGAGGACTCTTTAAAAACACCATTAATCAGCTGAGAGATATGTAGTGAAATACCACTTATCAATTCTAACTGCTTATGACAGTTAACAAAGCTTTATATTTGCCCCAAACATGTGCTGATCTATCAATTATGCCAGGGTTCACTCTCACGCTAATTGTACATTTTCTTCTCTAATGCATTTTTGCTGTTATCTCATAGGCTAATGAAAGCTGGGAAATCAATACATATAAATTATACATGCAAAGAAGGACTGCTGTGAACATAAAGTTTCTAATTAATTGCACTTGATTAATTTATATCCTTTAATTATCTTGCTAAGCCACAAACAACATAAATATCCTTGCAATCTGGTTATTGCTATGTCAGTCATAAAAAAAAAGCAGACACAGTAAATCTATGAAATCTAGCAAACTCCATTGCCAAAAAACATGGTATGGCATAACATATAAATATAACTGGACTTACTCAAGACACCTATGAATAATTTTACTGTGACAAATTACCACTAAATATGCTGTATAGTTATTTGATTAAGGTTATAATGATGTTATAACTTTACACATAGCACACAGGGTAAGCAAATTCAGGTTTATCATGCAGCCTTATGGAGATTCTTATTTGTATTTATAAAACAAATCTGCAATAGACATTTAAGTGATGTTGATATCTGATTGGTTAGGGCTAGAGATCAAATTATCAATATTCTAAATTAAGGCATTACTGCTTTTCTGCACTTAAGATTACATGGCAATTTGTTTGCAGAGTTATCTGAAAGCCAGAAATGCACACTATCAGAACCTAATAATGACATACCCAACTCTAAGCAGAGTTAAATAAGAGCTACCATACTCTCTTTTGTAAGAAGCAATTGGCCAAATATAAATTCTTCTATTATGCGAGTAGCTGTAACTGTAGATACTTCTTTTTCCTTTCAAATTTTGTCCACTTTGGTAAACCAACCATATGTCACTGTTTTGAAATCTAATCCTATCAATCCACCAGACTTGCTCTTTGTCCTACACAACAGCATATTACTGAATATCTGTATCTACAACTTTCATAAATGTGTAAAAAGAAACTGTATCTGTCTACAGGGAGACTCAGACAGAGACCATCTGTCAGTGACTAAAGCTATTCTTTAAAAAAGAAAACATTCATCTGGGATTTGCCCTTTACAGAGTAAACCCACTTAACCTCCCAATAAGATTAACTGTTATTTGTTTCCATTAAACAAAAATGACCATGCTAATATGCATTTAATAGCACGAACAATGAGAGAAACATGAACTTTAACAATTTTTTAATTCATTAAAATAACTAAATATGTTATTTAAAAACAGCTATTTTATTAATCATTAATAACTTTTCTTTTGCATTACAAGCCTTCTTCCCTGAAGTTGAGATAAAAATATATTTAAAAAAATAAGGTAAATATTGAAACTAAGATAGTAGATCTTGCATATGCCACATATTATATATACCAATGACTATGTATAAATTAGGTCTGAAAAATACCCAATACCTTTGGAGCACTGATGATTTTCACCTGTGCCCTCAACATCCAGGCATTTACAAAGAAAGGTATTTAACTAGATTGATTATAGGAGGCTGGCTGAGTGGAGTTAGTGCAATGTAATGGAAACTGTACTCTGTGCTTCTCTTTGCAGCAGCACAAATCACTGAACCAGCCTGAAGCTATACAGAAAAATACCTTAATGTCTCTTCTTGGGCTGACAAAACACAGTAGTACTGTCATGTGAGACTCCCTCTTCTACTGGGGAAAAACACAGCAGGAGAAACCTTTAAATGTAGGCAACCCTTTGGCTCTCAATATTGTCTTAGGCTTCTTTTGTCAGACCAAGTTAGTGAGATGTACTATAGTACTAAACAGTATCCTAAAAACAAAATGGTGAAGTGCAAAATCCCCCATAAAATTAATTCCTGAGTCTCTGCCTTCCTGTTTCGCTCAAAACTCTACCTCCAAAGTAACCTAGAAAAGAAGCACAAAAGGTGTCCTTGTCCCCTTAGGAGAAGCTTGAGGAGAGCTCAATAAAGTCTGTTTCTACTGTAGGCGTAATTCAAATCTTACTGGAGCCAGTGGGAATATATTCACCAGGTTCAGTTAGCTTTGCATCCAGCTTCCTTCACTAATGGTAGTGGCACTATGGAATCAATAAACATTAAGACAAAGCAATCATACAATCATTTTCTCAGTGAGAAACTGGAATATGCTATAAATAAGAATAAATAAATTGATGAGGGGAATCATTACTACAATTCAGCAGAACTAAAGAAATTGTTCCTAAAAGAGAGAATCCAGAAAATACAGACTTCCTCTCACATACAAAGTATACTAAGAAACAGAAACAGAATGCTTTAGGCATGTCTCTACTTATTCTAAGAATCAGCTGATGCCTTACTTGAAGATACTGCATCTGATGATCCAACATCAGGGGAAAAAAGCTCTTACAGTATATACAGAGTTATACAGAAGCAGATATTTTAGACTCAGATTTAGTCATCAGTGATTTCAAATCTGCTAAAACCTCCTTGTATTGGACAGGTGGCGAAACCACAACTTTTCAAACAGTGGAATCAATCCCTTGCTATCGTTTGTGTTGGCTTCTGATCGTCCCCTGCACGGGAGCAGCTTCAGGCTGGCAGTGCCCAGTGTTTGTGTGCTGTCTGTAAAGCTGCAGCTGGACAATGCACTTGGTGTTTTCATGACTTTACAGAAAACACGGTGAGGAGTGAAATTGAGAAAGGCGTGAATTAACAAGGATCACGTTTAGCTACCGATAAAGTTGTGACATGACTTGCCACGTGCCAGACACTTCCAGCACAGAACTCTCAGCAGTCACTAAGAAGGAACTGAAGGCAGCAGGAAAAGCCTTTATCCATCCAAACCCCATCAATTCATCGAAGGAAAAGCTTCGAAGGATGTAACTTCCACTAGAGTTCACTGGATTTGACACTTGAGATATAAAGCACCTAGATAGAAGCAGAGTACTGAGGTTTGACTGCAATTACCTTATCTTTCCTATTTTTAGTGACAGAACCAGATTATTTTAAGTGCATTTTATAGAAAACCCTTCTTTACTGAAATATAAAGACTGTAATAAAGACAATACAATGTTTTGAAACTGTTTTAAATCCTTCACTCAGCTTTGCTTCTACAGATTTAACATGTAGGGGTTCTAATCTTACTGCTACTAATTAGAGCTTTAGTGTAATTGTGCCAACAGGGTGCTTGGCATAATAATTACTATTGAGAGATTCTGGTGGAGCTGTAACATGCCCACATAATACAGATATGTCTAATATACAGCAGTCACCTTTGTATGTTGATTCTTAAGTTGGATTTTAACCAAGTAAGGGGTTATTTTGCCTTTATTATAAAGCTTAACAGGCATATACATATGTATGATTTAGGTATTCATTTTTTTCCTCTTGATTCTTTTGAATATTAATTAGGCAGAAGAAAACTAGAAGGCACTTTTTATTTCACATCCTTCATAATTTAGTCTGGTTTGGCATGGGAAAATGAACAAAAATGCTTATGTTGGCAGGTCATACTTCTAATGTAATATTAGACTTTCTTAGGATAATGTCCTCAGCTGCAAAGTTTACCATAATATGCAATAAATGGAACTAGAAACAGAGGATGAGTAAGACTTAAAAATGTGCATTTAGAAAGCGCCTGTGCTGCATTCCATTACAGTCCTACTGGTTTTGTAACAAATCTTTATGTAGCTACTTGAATAAATCTATTCAGCGAAATACACAAGACAAACTTAAGGGACAATGCAGGAACACTAACAAAGATATAGGAGAGCATTTTCCATCACTTAGTAACATTTACTATCTTACTGTCTTAGAAGTTTCAGATAATGAAACTTTGTTAAAGATGTAAATCTGTAGTGAAAGAACACTTACCAGCATTGAGATGTTTTGTATGGTTTGTGTTTTTTTTAACCTCTAGAAATATCAGCTTAGGTCATAGTATCATTATTAAAATAAAATCTTAATTATGGATATTGCTACAGATATAAGAAGGACTTCAAAAGCAATTCAAACACATGAACCCTGCACAATATCATAAACTAAAGAGTAATAAGCCTTTTTCTGATTAATTGAAGTATCTTCTTTGGAAAAAACAAAACACAACAGAAGAGAACTCTTTAAAATAAGAAAACAGAGCATGGAGCCTGAACCAGAGAACAGACAGGCTTGTTTTTACTGCCCCTTAGTGCTTCCCTTTTAAAGTGACAGGAAACCAATTTCTGATTACAAATCAATAGGTGAGCATACTATCATCAGAGAGTAAATTCAGTTGCTGATATTAGATCATAGAAGAGGGTGTCAGAAAAGAGCAGCTGTTGCCATTTTGATACATACAAAACCCAGTAAACAATACTGTTTTTCTGTAACTGTTTTTTTCCAGGAACAAATCTTACAGAATAAGTCATGTGTGGCTTATTTATCATTTTATCATTATCAAAAAAACAACTGTGACAAATGTACCATATACATAAAGTGTATAAGTTTAAGTCTCAAAACTAAGAACCACTGAAATGTGCTGTATTAATTAATATAACGGAAACAAAAAGTATGTATGTGCCTGTCACACAGAATACCTTTTGATGAAGTCTCTTTTTTCTTTAAGCTTTTAAGATAATCTTAGAGAAATCATCAAACTATAAAAAGAAATCAATAAAACAGAAAAGGTTCCCATCACCCCTAAAAAAATCCATAACTTTTGCATTTTAATAGAGACACTACAAGACTATACCAGTCATTTTCTTTCTGATGTGTTCCTTTGATTTCACTCTTATCTCACAGGACTCTTGACTTTCCTGAGAAAGGGATTATTGAATTGTATGTCTCCCTCAGATGCTCTTGATCATTCAAGTAGTCTGTACTTAAGAACGTTACAGAGTCTGCTCAGCTGCTGGCTCCTTGGGAACTCATCAGGGACTGTCATCTTAATATTAATTGGGTTTTGTGCAGGAATCCAAGTCCCACAATGAGAGGGTTTCAAGAGAGAAGATTATGCCCAAAGCCAGATATAAAGACAAACATATTTAGCACAACAATTATGATAATTGCAGAAACACTCTGAGAAATAAGTAAATCTGATTAAGGGCACTTCTACATGATCAAATATTAATCTGATGTCTTCACTCTAACCTGGTTTGAACATAAGAGGCTTCTTATGGTTTTATGTATTAACAGATTTGTAGAAGCTGAACTCATAGTACCTAATAATATGGTACATCCAAGTCAATACAGTAAAAGGATCTTTACGGAATGTAATCCACTTAAATTAAAAATAGACACAGATTGAATCATAAAGCTTAAATTAAAATTGACATAGAGTCAATCAATAAAACATTTTATATAAAGTCTTGTATAAACTACTGTAACATTTTTCAGTCTCATAGGACAATAACTTGTGTGTATTTATTTTTTTTGAATAATAACTGCATTACTTCAGAGCAAAATTATCATAAATACCACTGGGACAAAAACTTAAAAGTTTCCAGACTGACAAAACATCTAGAAAATTAAATACACTTATATTTGCAAATGTGAAATTTATGTATCTTTAAAATATGTGGATTATTTGTAGAGATTTGAAGTATAGTTAAGTCATTTCATCTTTAAAATCACTCTGATTTACAGGAACTGTGGGCAAAAATATATTTTCATGTTGAGTAATAACACAGTGGCAGCAAAATAAGATTTCTTTGGCACTGATTTCTCTCTGTATACTTGCATGCACATACTTGCATACAAATACAGACCACCAAATTAAAATTCCATAAAAATCACATCTAATATTCTGTACTCATATTTAACACTACCATGACAAGTGTTTTCAGTTTGCTATGCACAGACCATTTTGAATAAATCTGAAATTAATATATACAATATGCACTTGTTAATATAAATTTGCAGAGGTAGAAGCCATGCCTGAGAGCATCAACACTATATTTGCATAATCATTTAACTCATATGAAAGCCTCCATGTCTAGCTAAGTTTTCAAAATTGAACATAAAACATCTGAGAACAATTACAGTAATATATTCCAGGATATAAAGGAGAAAGAAAAAAAGGAGAATGTTTCAAAAATTGTGATACAAAAATGAATTGTGTCAACACAGGACAGAAACACACAGATATATATGCCTATCTATCCATCTTTATTTGTAAGTATTAGCCACATATAGGCCTTATGTGAAAGGTAAATCTTGCCAGCATGGCTTACCTCCCATAGTAATTAGGCTTGTGTTTCTGCTTTATTAACTCTGATACAACAGTGTCCTGCCCTCTGTCACCAAGGGTACTAATAGATGATAATCACGTAGATTTGGAAACCATACAAATTAAATGATGAAGTGAGATGAAGTGTAGTAATGCAATGAGTTCAAGGATAAGCAATTTAGTCATTTCAATATTCATTTCCAAGATATCAGATAGAAATATCTGAAGAAATTAGACTGCACTCTACCTAAAAATTAATAACTTGCATTTACAAGCAAATGACACATATGCCTGAAGTTTTAATGTTTCAAAGATCATACTAAAAAGTTTGCCTTGTGTAAGGAAAAAATAGCTTACTTTCCCATAAAAGGAACATTAGTAACATATCTCTTATTTACAAATGTGATGGAATCTTTACAAGATCTTACACTCCCAGTGATAACAGGCCCATATATACATTTTGATCTATATTACTGCAATCCTGAAGACATGATACTGATCCTGAGCTCCTAACTACAAATTTTCACTCATTAATTCCAGAGAAATAGTACTGCAAACCTACAGTTAATTTCTAAAAATCATTAGTTATGCAGAAATTATATAAAACTATGGCTGACAAAAGTAATTTAGCTACAAAGAGATGTCAGCATTTTATTTGAAGAATTTTGAAACTGTTGCAACTTGTGATAAATATCATAATTTTACAGTAATTTCACAGAGGCTTCCAATTCTGAAATGTCTGTTTAGATAACAGATTTAATTTAAAAAAATTTAATCCGCTTCATAAGAGACAATTAAAACCCTGATATGAAGGTACTAAGTCTGAACATTGTCACAGTGGTTAACACAAATTCAGCCTCATCTTTTGTAACTTATCAGTTGTATATTTTTTATCACATTTATCTTTTTTAATGCACAAGGAATTTAGTTTCAATGTGTTATATGTTCAATGCAAATCTGAGACTACTAGATTTTTAGAAGGTAGAAATATATTTAATGTTTCTTATACGTCACATGTTTCTCAAAAGCCAAATATACTTCAGCACAAACAAACATTCAGAAAAATAGGGAAAAAAATCAGTTAAAGAGGGTGGTGGTTTGTTTTTGTTTTTTTGGGTGTTTTTTTTTTTTTTTTTTTTTTT
>WEIU01006592.1:347-33728 GCA_013389925.1 Aegithalos caudatus | reverse complement strand
TTTTTGTTTTTTTGGTTTTGTTTTTTTGTTTTTTTTTAGTTTTTTTTTAGTAAGTAAACAGGTGAATGCAGCTCCTTAACTATATTGCCCAGTTGTCTAGAATAACAAACCGTAGCTCTTGGGAAAGCAATATGTGTAATTCAAATCAGTCACATTTTCCCAGTAGTTTTCTAAGCCAAGATATTCACCTCAAACTTCTCACCCCAGCATTAATAGTTTTGAATTCTGTTAGATGCAAGTTTAACTAACCAGGATGTTTGTTAGAAACACAATTCTGCTGGGTCTATACAGTGCATTTTGAAGGCAAATGCTCCTCATTCTTTTTCAAACTAAGCAACAACAGCACATTTTAAAACATCACTTGTAACCAAAAAACATAAAATACTATTTGTACCTTGTTCATGCGTATTGAAAAAACATATTACTTCATTCTTTTAAGTGTTGAGTCAAAAAGAAATATAATTTCTGAGCTTAAATTGAGTTTTGCGTAAAAAACTATTTTAAATTATATCAAAACTTTTAGTAGTCTAACAATCTTTCAATCTACAAAGGATGAATTTTACTGCAGTGCCAGAAAATATATATAAACCACATAATATAATTTCATCTCATATTTAAAAGGTTCAAATGCTATGATTTTTAAAAGGTGTTCCAAAAATTATAGTTTCCATCTTTAAAGAGGAAAGGCTTAACAGACAAAAGAAATACAGCTATTTTGCTAATAATCATCCAGCTAGCTACTTTCTGTTCTGAGGAATTGTCTTCTGTGGTTAGCATGTTTACATCCATTCAATTCTAGATGCAGATTATGGCAATTAGATATTTATCCTCCTTAATGTACACTGTTTTTATTTATGTTGAACTTGAATCCATTATCAGAAACAAAGCTGCATACATATAACCCGAACCAATGGCTGGAGATGCACACAGACTACTGCTTGTTTACTTTGGGTAGACTAATCTTATGGCATGCATTAAAAATGTTGTACTTGTCACTGACTAATACAACAAATTGAAACCTTGGAACAATCTTATTTACTATTCAAGTGCTCCATATTTGATCCTTGCATCAGAATTTACACTTAACCCTTTTGTTAAATAACTGAATCTTAGAGCAAGGCACAGCTACACTGCAATTTGAAACCAAATACACGACGATTTCATTTGTTACAAGTAGTTTTCAATCTAAAAGATACATCAAGGTTGCATTACCTTACTCTATGCTTTTAGCCCCTCAATATGCAGTATATAATTGAAAATTTCAACTTGTTTATTCTATTCACACAGCAAGGGTTATTGAAAGAAAAAAAAACAACCCAAACTTTCCCTCATCTGTATTCCATAAATAAAATGTTGGCTGCTGTTTTTACTTACAGTTTCCAGAATTTTTCTCTTCTAAAATATTTTAGCTCTTAATATTAAAGTTTTATTAGTTATTATGTCAGAAAATTCAAACCTTTACTAAGTGACATGAACAGTTACAGTTGCTTTAAGTGTGCTTGGGTACCCGATTCCACCAGGAAAAAAACAAAACAATACATGGCATATGTTAGCATCTAATGACTGAAAACATACCCACTAAAATAGTCCCCCAGACTTAAAGGAAATCACTACTTAATTCCACAAACATTTGTTTCAGCTCAGGACTTGCACTAGAAACTTTTAAGTAGTTTTCTGGTTCTAAAGCCACTCCCGTGGCTGCGAGGAGCCATAAGATGCTGCGCAGCACCATCTGCTGGTTCGGACAGCTTGGAGACCGCTGCCCGATTCCCGGGCGGATCGGAAACCTGGGAACAGCCCTGCCACTCACCTCGGCTCCGCGCGGTTCCGAGAATTCTGCACGGATTCACGGCACAAACTGGAAGAGAGTAAGAGAGAGACAGACAAGGAGTCAGATGTGTACGTAAAGACATCTGAAAATCATATAGAGATGAAATCTGAGCAGATTTCGGGAAGAAAAAACAAAACAAAACAACAAGATTGCTGCTTTTCTTTTGTCCCAGTCCAGGATAGTGCTCATTTAAAACTATTCCATGGACACTATTTTCTTCTTCAGTCTAGATACCTTCTCTTTTGGGAGGAAATTTAGGCACTTGGATGCAGGAAGAATTTTTTTTTTTTTCTTAAGCGAGAATGTCACAACAGCTTCTATCCTAGATTAATCCTTACTTAATAAATGTTAAATACAGAAACAATTATTTTATTTGGGGTTATAATTAATAAAGACATTAAAAAGTGTATAATTGTAACTGATGAAGAGTGCATTTTTATTTTTTTCGGGCTACAAGCTGATGAAATTTGGAATATTATCATGTGAAATATAAAATGTGAAATATAAAATAAAAAATGTGAAATATAAAACAGCCTTAGGAACACTTTCTGAGAAATGACTGGTGAGCAAGTTTATTCTTTTAAACTTCTGTTGCTACTTAAAAGGAAACTACCACCAATCTCACTTTAACTGCAATTGTTCATTATATCAACACAGAAAACCCCAACTTTTGCCCCAAAATGGGATCATCCAGACCTCTGAAATGATAGGTTTTTTATGCAGTTTACCTATGAGCAGTGGCCATAGATTTCAAACTTAAAGACCAAGCGTGCAGCCCTGGCAGAGCTGTTTGTGTAGCAGCACCCTCCCCTGTGAGGTGCAGGCTGTGGGGCTGTGTCTGACACTCCCTCCCTGCTGACACCATTTAAGCCACAGGGGCAGAATTCTAGAGATGGGAAACCCAGATTCTGCTCACACCTCTGGCTGCTCCCTGTAAATTAATTTGTTTACTTGATACCTGTTTCATGAGGTGTGTAGAGGCCTTAGCTGGTACATGTGCATACCAAAAATGTCACAGGTTCAGTACCCACTGTGGGGTCCTGGCCACAGCCTGCCCTGTGACAGCTTGATGATAAACAGCTGCCCTGCTCAGGGAACAGGCACAGCACTCTGGGCAGCACCAGCAAGCAACAGGTAAGCACTGTTAGGAGCACTCATATATCAGAATAATAGGACAGGCTACTTTGGAAATCCTATTTCTGAGCTGTCTGAGTCTGTGTGGTCAGAGCTCAGGTTAATGCCTGGTGAAAGAAGCAAGACTTCTACCAATTTCAACCCTCAAATCTTCAGGGCAAAAGTCAAGTCAGAAGAATCCCTCTCTTTCTTCCCCCAAAAAACTCACAATCAAATGCCTTTGTCACATCTACAACTCCAATTAGTATACAGCTCACTTTATTTTTTAGCGCAGCATTTGAGGTTGAAAAAAAATAAGTTCAGAGCAGTCTGGGCTCCCAGCAGTAAAATAAGAATCAAATCAGCATGCCCTGGTCCTGCAGCCAGCACAAGAGCCTCCTGAGCTCTGCAAAGCCAGAGCACAGCACATCATGTGTGTCTATAACAGAGGACAGAAGGTATGGAGACAAAAAGTAATCATGGTTGGCGCTGGTGAACATAGGAAAAGATCAAAGTAATAGATAAGAAAAAGTTTGGAACAGGCTCATCAGATTTCTTTGGCAGCAGTACCATCTGCCAGAACCTCACAAAATAAAAAATGCATTTAGTTTAGAGTACTCTCTATCCTATGATTATTTTTATAAAGTTTTATTTGGTATTGATTCCAAAATATGCTTCTATTTCAAATTATATCAGAGAACTGTTGCTATATTTTAGTGATTCAGTAGATGGTACGCACTGAGCATAATTTTATTTTTCACTGTAGTAATATGTAATCTCTTCAGTGTGATGACTTCTTAGACTAGCTTTAAGAAAATAGTTGTTAAACAAATTCAACAACAAAGAAACAAACATNAAAAAAAAGAAAAAGAAAAAGAAAAAGAGATCCAAAGCAGTATCTCGAGCTGCACTATACTGCCTGCCTGGCACAGCCAAAAATGAACTCCTGACAGCATCTTTATCATATTGACATCTAGCACGGCTTTTAATTCCAAAGAGCTTCGTAAAGGAATAAGTTTAGTGCATCACAAAACTACAAAATAATTAATCACCAGTACAAAGAGATTGACAGCTGTTTCAAGTGTTATTTACAAACATTTGAATTTCATTCTACCAAAATGATTAAATTATTGCTAATTCCTAGTATTACAGATGTCATAAACTATGCAAAACACACAGGATTAAAGCATAAGAAGACACTCCTACACATGTACCATCTTTCAAATATATTAAATATCCACATGCCAAGAATCCAGTAACCCAGATGAAACCTCTAGGATCACAGATAATAGTACAAAGCTGGACATTTTCTGCTGAGTTTAATAAAGGCATAATCTTGTAGAGATACAGACTTCACTTTCAATCACCTCAAAATACAACATTAAAAATAATTGAAAAATTACCTCAACATCTGAAAACAACATGAAAGCTGTCTTATAAATAATTAACCAGAAAAGACATTAATTTTCACAAATTTCGAGGGAATTTGGATTAGCCAATTGTTTTACAGTCTCTGTGGGAAAGGAAACACTTCTTCCACATTTGTGCTAAGTGCCCCTAACAAAAAGAGAACAAAAAAAAATCTGTTGCAGCCAAAACAAGACCTGTCACAAACTGCATTTTAATTAAATACTGTCCAGATTAAATCAGTAAGAAATCCCAGTTATTTCACAACTTCACTGCAAACTGATACACGTGTTATGAAAGGAAAAAAACTTCAGCAAGGTATCATTTTAAGGAACTGAATATTATTTAATTGTATGGAAATGAGATACATATGCTTTGAACTAATGTGGAAGTGCTTATCCATAACATGGCATTTATCAAAGATTAGCATCCTCCAGTAGAAACATTTTCAAGCTACTGCCCATGTCCAAAAGAAACTAAAGTTAAAACTGGAGATGGCAAAAAAATTTCAAAACTCTGTTTCAAGCATATCACTGTGCAAGAATGATTACCCACGGAATACTGAATATTTGAAGCCACTACATCCTGATTTAGAATGATTGTGAATCATCACTTGCTTATGGACAACTAAAAATGTAAATATCTATGACAAATAAACACAAACAGATCTTTGTTGTTTCAAAATAGTGACATGCAACTTTTCCACTAACACAGTACTATAAATACTAACTGCTGCAACCAATTAAAGAATTTGCAAGAACAACCTCAAGTAATAACATATATTGTGCCTGCAGCTTCAAAAGTTTTGAGAATGTACAAATTCAACATATAAAAATTAAGACAATCATCACAAATGCAAACTTAGAGCTAATACACAGTGCTGTCATTTGATAAAATGGTGTAGAAAAAGAAAATCTGGAATTCAAAGCTCATAAGTAGTTCCACCACAGTGGGTTCCACCACAGTGGGTTTTAGGGCACTGAGCACAGTGTCCAAAGCACTCAGCACTGGTCACAGAGGCTCAAATGGATTTGTTTTACTTTGAACAGAGAATCACAGAATATTTTGGGTCGCTTATCCAGTTCCAAACCCCTGCTGTGGACAGGGACACCTTCCACTAGACCTGTCTCCACCCAACAGAACCTTCACCTTGGTTTATATCACTACTGTATTTAAGTTCATTATTAATACTGTGATCTCTGTTTCTAGCCTGGTTATTTCTATTCTGTGCCCTTGAGTTTACAGACACCTTGTCTGTTTGCAGAAGGCTCTGCCACTTCAGGCTGCAGACTCAGTAAAATTTGCTACAAAAGGATCCTGAAAGGATCAAGCCACAGGATTCATTGTATTCCTATCTATTTAAAAAACATAAACAAAACAAAACACACCCACGCTCGAACCCCACACACCCACAAAACCCCTCAAACTGAAAAATAAAATTACACCCTTCTAAAGGGAAAATAAATTTACTCAGGGAGCTACAGCAATTGTCACAAATTTCTATGAGCATGTATTACAGATTGAAAAACCTGGCAAGCAAAGTAACAAGGGTGGTACTGGGAGCCTTACTTAATGGTGTGCATCTAACTAGTAGAAAATCCTATTTTTCAATATCCTAGCATAGTCTATTGATTTTTTCGTATAACCACTGCCACAGTTCTGTAAAGGTTATATACGAGCCCTTGTTTAAGCATGTTAGCAGCTTGACAAAATCTATGCAAACAATCATAAGCAGGCATAAACTGCAATATCTTATTAGGCATTCTAATGACATTTTTAGGATAAATGTATTATCATGTTTAGCCATTTGATGGAATGGTATCTTGAAGCAGGCATTCCTTGCCTATTTTAAGCTTTCACCCAATTTAAGATCATGACTGCCAGACTTCTGAGAACACTACTTCATAAAAATACGAGACTTAACAGTTCCATTTGAGTTAGTGCCTCCAATGACATTAAGCAGGTGCCTTTTCAAAATATTTTCTTAAAAGAAAATTCTGACAGTGTGCCAAAAAAAAGCATTGATACAAACACAGTAAGAATAGTACTGTTTAAATATTTTTCTATTTTTAGATTAGCACACAAAAATAATTTTAGTTCTACTAGTTCTCAAATATTGAATATATTTACCTATGAAGGTGTAAGTGTGCTACTGGGTGAGTTAACACAAAAGAAATAACCAAACCCTGTTGTGCTAAATTAATGATTGGGTATTTAAATCTGAGCTGCATGAGAACATAAGAAAGAAGAAGGCAGTTCATTGCAAGCAGGTAGCAGTGGACATTCGCAAATAATACACATCTCAAGGAATTTATAAAAATGTAAAAGAAAACATGAACAATAAAGAAAGGGGAAAACTGAAGCTTTGAGTGATGGCTAAAACACATCTTTAAATTCCCTTAAATTTGCAAAGTAGAGAAAAAACAAATGGAAAGGACAATGGAAAATGTGGGGGGTGATATAACATCTATGCTGTTGCATTTTCCGAACAGATTTAATTCACAGAACTCAAGCAGTATATGAAAGTTTACAACAGAAAGCAAATTTATACCTTTTTTTTCTATGAGCTGAATTTATATTAATCCTTCTGAATACATATATGCTACCTCATACTTGGAGAAAACCTGTTTCATCTCTGCTTTGAGGGTTGGCCTGTTTACACCCAAATTCCCCTCCCTGGCTTTAATCCATGAAGTAGAATACAATTAAATACACCCCTGCAAAACCTTGGAGTCTGTTGTTGCTACCTCCACCTCAAAAGCACATGTCCTAGAGAATATTGTTTGATGCCCATAAAAGACTACTTTCCCTTTTATTAAGGACATGCATAACCCAGGGGCAGGGAGCCTTCAGGAAAAGAAATGGAGGCAGAAGGTGTGTCTTTTGGAATACGGGAGGACATAGGTATTACAGGTGGCAAATGAGTCTGATTCAGATTCAAAGCTTTCCAGATTATGTGTCAGCAGATACAGAAACCTTGAAGACACAAAATACCCTCTGTGCCAAACCGCAGATCCAAGTACTAACCTGGAGTCAATCATGGCCACAAGGAGATGATTCAGAGGCAGACTTATGCCATCTCATAATTATTTTTACAGGTTACATGATTACAGATATTAACAGAACTCTATGGACAAACCACAATTACAAGTCCTTACTGGGTTCCTTTACTAGAGTTGCTTTTCCCACCATAGAAACTTAGTAGGTCCTGGTGACCGATGCAATATTTACTTCAAATCAGACTAATTTTCCATATGCTTAAATGATAAATCAGTATTTCACATGACCAAGCAGAAATGCAACTTGGGTATCCTCCAGTTTGCAGATGATGCCAAATTTCTTGTGGATGGAAGAACTTTATATTCAAAGGGATCTCATCAAGCCAGAAAAATAGGACAACATAATGCCCAGAGAAAAGAATCACTTTTGGAATATCCAGTAATGCAGGTTAAGGACTGATTTAGTGGGTAGCAGTTCTGCAGAAATTCTTGCAGGCCTTAGAAGACGTGTTTTTAATAATTAGGACAGACACTTAGAGAGATTATGTTATCTCCAGCTTCTGAGATTTACTGAATTCAGACAGATAAATCATTAGGAACTCTGTCCAACTGGGAAGTCACTCTTGCTTGGAGTAGGAGGTTAGGCTAAATAAATTTTCTCAGAAAAAAAACTAATGGTACCAGCACAGGATTTGAGACACTACTTTCTGACAATATCAATGAGCAATTTACTCTCCAAAACTGCAGCTTGTTTGTGAAGAAACAGTTGTGAACATATAGGAAAGAGAATGAAAGAATGAAAATATGTTGTCCAGCCTTTCTCCAAAAGAGCATGCACATTTGACAGCTTTGTTTATATCAAGTTTTCTAATCCAGCCAGTCAGTTTCTGTGCTGGTTATGTGCTTTTCCCACAGTAATAGGAGTTTGTACTTCAGGTAAATGAAATGTATTTCCAAACCAAACCAAGCAGATTCCAAAGGAGCAGAACTAATAAATCCTCCTTTCCTTTAGAGTTTTGCCCCAAGGTTGATGGCTCATGTGGCTTCCCTGGCTTCTAATAAAGGCCAATGTTACATTATACTTTCCCCTCTCAGGGGAATAAGAACTTTCTCTTCTAACCATTTCCTATTTTCCTAGGGCTCACAGAACTGTAATATCTTTCTGATTTCTAGCTTTCCACCTCATTTATTCTGGAATGACAAAATCAAAAGGTTTTTTGCAATAGATGCACAGACACCCTTACACACTGTCAACACAACTGCTCTAAGTCATTCTGTGCCACCACCCTGGAAAACACTGGTGAGCCAGGGACTTGGAAGCTCTGTATGAACCCTCAGAGTTCTGTAGGAGTTCTCAGCAATTTTAAATCCACAGTAGCAGATGCTGTTGGTCAATAAGTTCATCTAGATGCCTACAAAACTAAATTGACCTCCAAGAATGGCTTGCCATAATATTCTCATCATGAAACAGAAATAAGTCCTATTTTAAAGAGAACAAGGAGGTAATTCCTATGCAACTGTTAGGTTTTAGGAAACTTCAAGAAAACAGTCGTTTAATTTACTAACCTGTTCCAGAAACTGAAGAAATGGAATTATTCACTATAGTGTCTTTCTTGATGTTATTTCAATTTCAAAATTAAATATCAATCCCACTTGATTTTCTTCCCCTTTTTGACTTGCTACACATTCTTACCCTTTCCCCAATTTAATAACAGTGTATTTTATAGATTAAAAGCTAAATGTCTGTTGTTAAACTGTTCCTCTTTTTGATTTAGAATACATCACAAATTTAAATATTAGGTTATAGCTAGATGATGATCATGATATCCTGGGACCAGAACTTTACCTAAGCATAACTGTTATATAGGTTCCATGCAAGGCAGAACTCTCAGTAATGACATTAGCATTAGGTGCTTTGGTATTGCCAAGGTATCAACTTGAATTAATACAGTTTAAAAACTCCTTTATAGAGAAGCTTTAAAAGAATTACTAAATTTTAATGGCCTCAATTAATTGAATTTCATTCCAAAATTTAAGGAATTACCCAGAAAAAGGCTTTTAAAAATTTGAGCTCAAAACCCCAATATGAAAAAAGTTTAAAAAGCTTTGAAAATCAGGATCAAACAGAACAAATTAACATTATTGTGACAGATACTTCAAGTGATGTCAGTGACTGTGAAGGTACAGATTTGACTAGTCCCTGCTGAAGGGTGGAAAATTTGACTGTTCATGGTGTATAGCTGCACCACCCACTTCCAGAGATCTTGGGTAAGAGGAGGGTTGGGTCTAAGAAACACAAGTCTGAATTCTCCTGGTGAAAACCCATTTTATCTGAATCCAAATAAATCCAGAGTAGAAAACACTATGTAGCCAGTCCAGGCCACAATTATAAGAAAACCAGTATTTTTCACCAGCAGAAAATTCAAGACACACATTTATAAGGAAACCATATTCCTGAAGTCAACCTTCTCCCCCACCACCAGCACAGGTATCAAGGGAAGAACTGGCCAGCTGGGAGAATTTTCAGAATTTATGTGCACCTTTCCATGTCTTTGAGTAATCTAGCAGACCTACTTCCACATGAAAGGAATCCCTTATCAAAAAGGGAACATCGGGCAATGGACAAGGACCAGTTCTACCCAAAGGGAGCACGAAGTGTCCTGACTAAACAGAACTGAAATAGACTGTGCAGAGAAGGAACCTGGGAGGAACATGCTTCTATAAAACGTTATATTTTGTCAATAATGTTATCATAAGCCAATGAATTCTTTAATTCCTACATCTTCAACCCTTTCTGGCATCATTTAATACTCAGTATGTTGGATGCTGAAGGTCCATTGCCCACACCAGTAGCAGTGAACAGTGATGCCAAGGGTTTGTATCTCCAGTGAACAGGTTGCACTTTTTGTGCTAATTTTATGTGCTTTTCAAAGGCAGCCACAAAATGAATATCAAAGCACATAAGTAATCCACATTGGGAAGTCTGTCAGAAATTGTTGGGAAAATAAAGTGAATCAATAGTATGTCAAGGGACTCAAATGGAAAAAAAATATTGAATATTCATTTTCTTGGTTTCAGAGGAACAGGGATTTAGTCGAAGTGGAGCAGTTGTAGGATTTTCGACTTTCTTGAAAACATTTAAATAATTTTTGTGGTGTGCTTTGAATTCAAAATGTAATTAGCGCCTCTAAAATTACACTTTGTATCTTCATGTTGTGTGTTGATGTGTATTCAGCATCATTAGGAGAAGGAGTCTGAATGGCATAACAACTTTTGAGCATATTGTTGCAAGAAAAAACCTATAATAAGTATTCACACTTCTTAGCATGCAGAAATACACAGAAAGAAGTCATACATTTGAAAGTACTGCTACAAATGTTGCTAAGTAGAAGAAAATACATTAAAAAAAACAAAAAACAAAAAACCAAAAACCAAAAAAACAAAAAACAAAAAACAAAAAACAAAAAACAAAAAACAACAACAACAAAAAAGCACAAACAAAAAAAAAAACCTGGGTTCATTTCCGTGCTTTAATGAGATTTACAGCATATCAAAAATATATATATTTTATGTGGTTTACATTCCAGGAAATATGATATTCTCACACAAGCAACTCTTAATGGAGAACTGTGTCTGAGCAGTTTGTTACTTAGGCTGCAAACCATTTGCCAATCAGCTGTAAATATGGTTTTACACAGACGCAATTATGCAATTTCAATATTGAAATAAACAGAAGCACACTTCTAATTTTTTATCACTGTTTTTTGTAAGAAAAAGATAAGGATCCTTCATCTTACACATAATACAAGAGAAGAAAATTTTAAATAGGTCCCACAGAGTGAACTGAGGTAGGAAGAGGGCTCAGTGCAATGCCAGCATAACTTCGTTGGTGCTTATTTATTTTTGCATTTATGCAAATACTGTTATGGGAAAGATTATTCCACTATTATCCAATTGCCAGCCAGCACACTTTTCAAGATCATTCTACTTAGAAAATTGAAAGTCTGAGCCATTCAGGACAACATTAATCATGTATCACCTGGGAAAGCTTTGCAACTTTAGCAGCAAACACTGATCTGCCAATTTAATTTGCTCTCATTGTAAGAAACTCAGCTTTCATGATCTTAGCTTTCCTGAAGTTAATACAAGGAGGAAAACCCATGAAGTTGTAAGACTTGTGAAGAAATGAATAGAACTGGTAAAACAATGATGCTCAAACTGTCTGAATGC
This sequence comes from Aegithalos caudatus, assembly GCA_013389925.1. Lineage (NCBI taxonomy): Eukaryota > Metazoa > Chordata > Aves > Passeriformes > Aegithalidae > Aegithalos > Aegithalos caudatus. The sequence goes on along the minus strand of WEIU01006592.1, from coordinate 22,148 downwards.
AGCAACCTTTATATGAGCTTTACAAGAGGCCATATGAAAACCAGAATGTACTGAAGCAAATGAAATTCTAAAACAAAATAATTACTTAATTACAGATCCTTTTGATACAGACAAGCAAAAAAGAATACTCCTGTAAAAATGTCAAATTAACATCTATGGAAACTGCAGTCTAGTGTTTCACAATTCTTCCAACATTCACATACCTCATTAAACAGAAACAGTCTTTGTGACCAGCTTCTAAGCAATCTTAACTCTGCATTAGCAGGGTAAAGCTCATAATAAATAAAAAGTGGAAAGCTGCTGGTTGTTTTTTTGTTTTGTTTTGTTTCCCTTGGGAGTGAGGGTTGTTTTTGTGCAGCTTCATCTTAGTAGAAGAGCTACAACTTCAAGACCTATAGAGTCATAGATGGATAATTTAACAAGTCAAACTGTACTAATCTAATCTTGCCTCCTATTTCACTACACTTACTATGAAGACACGCAATGTATGTATACAAAACTTTTCTCTTTGACAAAAAAAAAAAATTCCAGGAGAAAAATATCAATAAAAACCAAAGGAAATTTGAAAAGTATATCAAGGATAACACTTGAGATGATTTATTGGATGTGAACCTAAAGTAGGAATTACTCAATTCTTAATAACTCTACCTAGGTATACTCATTGCCAAAACAAACCATTCAAGATCCCCAAAGTAGTTTAAAGTAAGATAACTGGTCATGTTAAATACCTTATGCATTGAATGTTACTTGACAATATTAAATTAATTAAATCTATATTTAGATTATATTAAGTATTACAGCTGTTTCAAAATTCTGCCTAAAACAAGGAAGTCACAGCAGCTATAACATTGCCTCTTTTCACTTGAAACATCATTCAAACATGGGGCTGTCTTGATTCCAATAATCCTGGTGCATAATATGTATTTGTTAATACAGCAAATACCACAGCTCTACCTTGCAGAAGTTTCCTATCCCTGAAAATAAAAGTTTCTACTCCTGAAAATAATTTTTAAAATGACAAGCAAACAAAAGTACCGTTCATCTTCATTCTGCTTCCCAATATCTAATACTAAAAATAAAACTCCATGAAGTTTGGTCTCTTAGATGCACATGCAGTCCTTGCTTCCTCCTAGAAATTTTGGCCACTGCTTTGTCCACATGCCCATTGTGACAGTAAGTGCACTAGCAGCTGGCAAGAAGTGGAGCAGTTCCTGCTGGTTCAGCCAGAGGAGCAGCAGTGCCACAGTAACACACAGCAGGTCTGCCAGCTGCAGAAACCTGGCAGACCTCCCAGATGGCATCTCACTGCACCAGCTAGAACTGATGGAAACGTTTACCAAAAAATACTTACAAACAAAATCATTGTGTGGCATGCAGATCCACCTTAATTCCGAATCCAGAAAGTAAATTGGCGTGTACATGTGATTAATTCCAGCAAAGGCTGCTGAATTTTAAGTACTTACCATGCAAACATAAATATAAATACAGTTCTAACAAGTCACAATGACTATTTCAATGAAATGGATCACAATCTGAAAATTGTTATTAACTTAGACATGAAATCTATCTCCTCCAAAATGCAGTGTTCAGGCATACTCATACGAAATCACGAAGCAAAACAACACCCGTATTTAACAGAGCCACATATTCCTTACAATTTAAGCAAAAGGAAGTAACACATCCAGAGGAAACCCTGGTACCTCTAAACAACTATCATTTGGACTTTGAACTTTCCCTGGAGATTATCAGAGAGCTGAAGGGTCTACTGTGAAGACAGACTGGGACAGCTGGGGTTGTTGAGACTGCAGGAAAGAAGGCTCCAGGGAAACCTTCCAGTGCCTGAAGGGGACTTACAAGACAGGGACATTTTACAAGAGCATATAGGGGTGAGATAAAAGGGCTAATGGCTTCAAACTGAAAAAAAATTCTGTCTTGATTAGCTGTAAGGAAAAAATTCTTCTCCTTGAGGATGGTGAGGCACTGGCACAAGTTGCCCAGATAAGTTGTGGCTGCTTTATCCCTATATGCATTCAAGACAAAGTCCGAAGGATTTTGAGCAACTTGGTGTAGTAGAAGGTGGCCCTGCCATGTCAGGGGGTTGGAACTAAGGGTTCTTCAAGGCCCATTCCAACCTAAACCCTACTATAAGTTTAATTTTAAAGAATGAATGTTTCTAAAAGAACCAAAAAGATTTCTCTCAAAAAGAAAAAGAATTATTCTACTTGAGAAACTACAGGAACACTAGAAAAGAGGCATATTTAGTACTGTCTTTCCAAACCTTCTATAAACAAACAAATCTAATTTTTCTGAGGCATAGTAAGAAATAGTGAACTAAATGCTACACTAAAACAGGAATGAGGAAGTGAAGCAGCAGCAATCTTTCTCTCCCCAAAACAGATTTGCTCTGCTTTTGTAACATAGCTTTAGAGTTGTCAGCCACCAATCTCCACAGCTTCTGCTAAAGGCAATAGAAGCTATAAATACTGAGACTTCCAAGAAGGCAGATCCTTATGCACATCGTGCTGGTTGACCTTGGAGGGCATTTTGCCTCAAGAGACACAACTGAGACTAAATTCATCTGCATTTCCATTTTGCATTCAGTTGTAGACAGTAAATCTGGCTGCAGCTCTTTGCGTAACAATTCACCCTTGCTATCCTGTTCAACAAATGAATGCTACCTTGTCACTGAGGTCACACCCAGCCTTCACCAAAGCCTACAACAAAAAGTAGTGCTTGCATCCAGCTCTCACTTCTTTATATTTTTTAATGTCATATTTCACACAAGTCTGAGGCTGAGAAGAAAATGAACAAAAAAAAAAAAAAAAAAAGGGCAAAACAATCTTTACACAACTTTCTGCTGTAACCAATTTGTAAGAAACACTATCAATTATTTTTACAGTTCTTTCCACAATGATAGCTTGAACTGGCATCCAAGTAACCCAGTTTTCATCAGGACATATCCAAAAAATAAAAGCCTGTAGACTGTTGATGAATTGTGCATAAATCTGGGCTGCACAGTTTATGTCAAAACTCTTCTAAAAACAGAAAATCATCTGGAGGAGTTTGAGGTTGTATAAACAGATCAAGTTTTAATATAGGGTTATCTCCCTTAATGTGAGTTTGGCCTGAGAGAGAAGCACCAAGAGCAAGTTCTCAACTTTTATAGTCTCTAAAAACAATATAATTTGCAAACACATCTTAAGTAGTAGCTACTTTATGCTACTACCACTTCATTAGCAACATGGAAAAAGGTATTTAAAAATTCATATTCACATGCAATCTAATTGCCATTTAAGTCAGGAATTTACTTTTAATAAACACATTCTTGAGCTGGTAACAGTAAAAGCATCATTCAAACATCATTTCCTGTACTAAATTTTTACCCATATTAACAGACTTAGAAAAGCATCAACCACAAACATGTTGGTGATGGAAATTTCCTAACGCAAGCAGTCTTTATAGATTTCTGCTATTTCAGTGCAGGTCTCCAAGGACCATTTGAATCCATATTAATTTCCTTTCTGGCAGTTATGTGGCCGTCTATGAACTGCACTATTTCACTTTTAATCTGTCAGTAATTTAGTAATGTGTAAACTAATTATGCACAGATATTAATGTAATCAGTTTGGGGAGCTATAAAATCAATGCATTTTTACAGACTGTGTTAAAGAGAATTGCATTATTATAGTCATAGGCCTGTTCCTGATAGTGTCATGGAATTAAAATAATTGAGATCTATGCATAAATACTCATTCCCACAACCCACCCAACAATACAATAGTATAAGTTTCTATAAAGGACAAGTCAAGTTTTTTTGGTAACATTAAAATTTAATTTGCCTGAAAATAATATGTAGCTTCCTCTTAAGAAATACACATTTGATGAGATCTCAGGTTTCCTATAGTGAACTAGAAATGAACTGGTTAGCAACATTTCATCCATAATTCAACCCAAATACTCGGCTTTGCTCCAATGGAAAATGTACAGGAAAGACTGTAACTACAACTCAGCACAGGGGCACCTAAGTTAATCAAGAATCACGTTTGCAGCATCATGTAACAAGTCATTAAAATTATCAAGACCCACTGTGCATTCAGGCATACATGAAGAGCACTGTCAACATACAGAAGCTAAGGTGTGCTGCCACAGACCTCACTGTGCTCTCACATACCCAGCTGCAGCTCATAACACAGAGCATTTTGCCCTTTCCTCATATCCACCTCCCTCATGATCCAAGGTCTCTTCACTTTTCCGTGCTATCCTACATTTTATTTCCTCTGGTTTCTGTTATTCAGGTCATCCAAGACACACATTTCACTTGTGAAATTTAATAATGCCTTTCACCAACTGTACTTACCATCACATACACATGCATCAGGCCAAACAGGACAAGAAAAAGGCAGTTCTGAAGTTACTTCAACAGTTAAGACTCCATCTATTTTCTCAGATAATGATTTCCAAGGTAAAAGGAACTTAATTATCTTAGAGAAGCACATTATTCCTCTCAGATTTATTTGAAAATATCAATGAATTCAAAGCTGTTCCACACTGAGAGCACTACTCACAACGTAACTGCACCAGTTGCCTGTTCACTTACAAACATACAATTAAGTTATGTGTCAAAGTGTCATGATACAATTAATTTGATCTGCTGCCAAAAGGCCTAGCCTTTTCCCCTCTCCCTACCTGCCCCTGCCTGGCTTCTGCCTGCACAGCCCTGCAGCCCCTCCTGCCTCTTGAAGCTCACAGCCAGCTCTGGGCTAGGGCAGCAGGGTACACACACTGCAGGCTACTGGACAAATAACATCAGTATGCAGAGATAAACACAGCTTGCTTACAAGTAAATTAGTACTTGCTGCTGGTAAAATTAGCGTTTTACACATGTAAAAGATATTAAGACCTCAAGGTTTTCATGCTACCTGAGTATTAATTTATAGTTATAAATACATTAATTCATGTACACTTTAAAGAAACAGCAATTTAGAACTGCAAAGCACATCTATCTGTTCTTGAACCCTACTGTGGAAAGGTAGCTTCATAAAATCAACTTCTAACTGGGCTGGCATTACAAAAGCACTAGTGAAAAGCTGTCAGCACAGACCTCAAAAGCCCATTTACACAATCACCCTGCTTTTTCTTCTCTCTTATATAAACACAGACACTTTTTGGCATGGGCATAAACAGCAGAGCACTCCTCGCACAAAGTTTTTGCACCCAACAAAATGCACACAAGAAAACCAGCAATAAGCCAGCTATTTTCACCTGGTCCTTGTCAAACTTCAATGTGTGCTGCTTCCCATGGATCTCCATGGTTATCTCCTTTAATGTGTGTTTGGCCTGAGGGAGAAGCACCAAGAGCAAGTTCTCAACTTTTATAGTCTCTAAAAACAATATAATTTGCAAACACATCTTAAGTAGTAGCTACTTTATGCTACTACCACTTCATTAGCAACATGGAAAAAGGTATTTAAAAATTCATATTCACATGCAATCTAATTGCCATTTAAGTCAGGAATTTACTTTTAATAAACACATTCTTGAGCTGGTAACAGTAAAAGCATCATTCAAACATCATTTCCTGTACTAAATTTTTACCCATATTAACAGACTTAGAAAAGCATCAACCACAAACATGTTGGTGGTAGAAATTTCCTAACACAAGCAGTCTTTATAGATTTCTGCTATCTCAGTGCAGGTCTCCAAGGATGAGGGGTCTGGGGATCAGAGGGGGTCCCCACTGTGATCACTACAACCCCCAGGGGCACTAATGCCGCTGGGTGGGAAAGCAGGACAGAGAAAAAGGAGAGATTCTCAAAAGCCCTGGTGGGCAGAGGGGAGATTTGTTTTCAATCTCTTTAATCTTTTTGTATCATTGAAGAGTTACATGCTCAAGTTTATTTTTCTTGGATTCTGATACAATCTGGCTTTATATCTGGAGTACTTGTGTGCTCATCTTCAAGGAAAGGGAGAGCAGTGCAGCCTGCAGCCTCCCAGCACTTTGTTATACCAACTATTGACACACATGGGAACAGTTGCAACATCAAATAATACAATTTGTGGGGATTTAGTCAATAAACACATTTAAGGATCAGTCTAGGTGAGACCCAAACCATAAGAATGTGTCATATTCATAGTAACAACTACATGTAGATTCAATTAATATCCAATTAAGTTTCATGTTTTTAAAAGCCCTATAAAGAAACTATTCCTCACTGAAATAATCCTTTCATCTCTCAGTTAAATTTCAGTAACACTCAATTTTGTAGCAGACAGAAGAGTGGTTTCAGTGATAAAATGGTTCAGGTAACCTCCCCACAGCTCCTACAACATATATTTTATTCTTTGTAGAATAGTTTTATGTTTATCTAAAGATACTACTTCTCTGTACAGCTGAAGCCAAAAATATTTCCAAAAGTGAAATTAAATTAAATCAGGTTTGGCAAAGTCTAGTGGTGGCAAACTTTATTTGCAAAATATTCAGAGGAATGTAACAAAGACAGGAACTATCATGGCATGCAGAAACTATCATGGCATGCAAGCTGAGATGAAAAAGGTTTCTAGTTCAGCCTAACATTTGTACCTGCCTTCATACCAGGTTAGGCTGCCTTACATACACACATCAGTAAATGGATGAAAGCAAATATTTTAAATTAGGATTGAAAGGATCAGCTTCAACTCCCTGCCTCCTCTCTGAATTTAGATCATTATGTCAAACTTCTATCCTGTCAAACTGTGTTTTATTTACATAGATGGTAAAATCTTTATCAAACTAGCACACACACTTTAAAATTATTTCTCAAAATTATTCGGAGAAGTAAATTCTCTATCCTGCACCAGGTACTAGCTCTTAAAATATGCTGAGTGGTCAGAACCACTGTAGTTTAAACATACTTTTGTTTATAGTGCTTGCAGAGCAATGCTTGTACAGACAAGCTAATTAGGCAGGGATTTTGTCCCTTTATTTTTATAATTCCAGTTTTAGGAGCAGAACATTTGATTTATTACATGAAGGTATTTTTATAGCCTCAAGTACTACTGCTCTTTAGGACATAGGGAACATCACAGCCCATTTAATTTACACAGGAGATGTTAGTACTATTTAATGGCATGTAAACATTTTATAAGGTAAGCTCAAATAACAGGAGATTTTTTTTAATATACTTCAGCAAAAAGGTTCACAAATAGATTTTCATTCTACTTTATTGGACCGATCTCTGTTATTGCATCAGAAGTGAATCGAGTTTTAAAAGGTGTTAAGAGTTTTCAATATATTTTGTGACACTGAACAGAATCACAAAGTATACATAAAACAACCAATGCGTGAATTAATTCCAGAACTAGTGTAACTGCACACCCTCAAATCATATGTAATTGTCTATGACTTCAAGCAGTAAGTGCAATGGACTATAGATAATATTATAATTCTATTTCATTTCAAACATCAAAATTTCACACAATTCTAGATAGAAGCATTTCAAAGGTATTTCAAAGATACTTTATCATCATTATTAGTATTCCTTCATCATAATAGGATTTTTAAGGATTGACAATACCTTTTTTTAGGTCAATTGATAAAAACTACAGTAATTTGAAGCAAAAGGATCAAAAAAAAAGAATTTCTTCTTAGTAGAAACATTCCCACACATACTTTTACACCATGGCTACCTCAATAACACTCTTAGTCATTATTGTAATCTAAATCAAATCATATGCTAGCATTTAATAACTATTAAGATATTATCTCTCTTCAGTGTTTGCATCATAAAAAGACAATATAAAGATCAGAACCATTGCCTGTTTCTAAAATGAAGTTTTGGGGAGGTTTATTTTTGCAGTTTTACAGGGAAAAGATTAACCGGATTGTGGTAGGAATCACTAAAACAAAATCTAGGCAACCTGGGTATCACTTCATTGTCCAAATATTTTCAGTTTGGGGGAGAAAGGTAAGATAAGAGCCAGTAACATACAGTTACTGCTGTGACTGTATTTTCTTGTCTTCCGTGTCCTGTATGGGTAAATAAGAGGGAAATGACAGCCTATTTTCTAGTGTTTGCTATGAAAAGCATGGAAAATCTGTAAATCCCTTATATAGCAAAACATAAATTGAATAACTATAAAAAAAGGAAATTCTACCCAGTCCCATATTGTGCTATTTTGTAAAGCAGAAGAGCGATATTCTTGGAAGAGTAAGAAAACGGCCTGAAAGTTCTGGTTCTTTCATCAATGCCACATCCTCCCCAATGGGAATGGTGTGTTTTCAGTTGTCATTCCACTGTGTTGTAATATGAGTAAACTGAGACTGAGTAAATGCTCTGACTTTGAGAAAACATTCATTAAATAAAAATATTATTATCTCAGACTGACAAAAGGCAAAACGAAATAATTGCGTCAACACCAGGTTGGATTAAACAACATGCCTAAAAATCTACTTGAGTGAAAGTGCTGTAAATACAAGTGTTGAATATTAACTTTATGAGGCGCTTAACTGCACTGGATTGTAATGAATTATCTAGGTCTAGTGATGCTTTGGCACATTTCAAATGAGAACCATAAGGAGTTAACTTATAGTCTTTAGTGACTTTCAATATGTTCAGTGACAATATAAGATCTCATTCATTTCCCAAGACATAACCATGTTCAATAACATTTCATCATAAAATATATGAGCATTTCTCCACCTAAAAATGTCTCTATTAGATAAAAATACTGGTACAACTTCCATACACAACAGTCATCTCATTTATCAAGTGATTCATTATAAAAATCATACAAAAGTGTATCTGTTCTGCTCTTGGACTGGTCTCAGCAATAAATATATAGTTTTCTCACTTTATGTTTCTTCCACCTGTATTATTTGTTTGTCAAGGATACAAGGAGTGTCAAAGCAGAACTTTTTTAGCTGTTCCATTTTCACTGAATAATCAATGCTTATATATGACAATTTAAAAAGAAAATACTGCATAGTTTAGTCTCTACACATACTGTGTACACTTCTCTTGATAACTAAGGAATAACTTGGTGTACTCTTTAAAAACAATTATAACTTTAAATTTACAATAATATCCTACTCTTAAATTTTACAGTATGGAGTATTTTTATAGTGCTTTCTTGTTCACCTCCACAAATTCATAACTAAACAATATCCTCTCATCTGCCATCATATGTGTGATCTTGATAAAATAGAACTTTTTCTATCATAGAAAACTTCCCTATCATGAACTCAGAGAATTGATACAAAGATAGTCTGAAGGTCTACTCATGGGAGACATTCCACATCTAAATTTCTTGGTTCTCTTTGGCCTGGGAAAAGCACCTGTGTGAATGGTCCAACATGTCCAGCAGCAGCACTGAGTGTGGGACTGGGAACAACCCCGTCCCGTGCAGGATGCAGCAGAGGGGTCAGCCCCCCAGGCAGGCAGGGGGGATGTCTGGGACTCACCCCATCCCCTGCCCTGGCAGCTCCTGCTCAGCTCTGCCCACTGGCTCAGGAGCCACTGCCACTGGCTAAAGATGAGGAAATGACAAACAGACCCTGCATTCCCTGACACCTGCTCCAGGTGTATGTCTCCAGAGGCCTTGTTCTGTTAACCCTGCTCACACAGAGACATCCCTCATCCTGCAGATAATCCCACTGAAATCAAGGCTAAGAGGTTTTTCAATGAGATTTGAGACTATTTTCATGTTTAAGTGCTTCATTGGATAAATGCCTTCATTTTCCTTTAGTATCCTATCCAATATCCATTGTAATCAGTGGAATAGACTGCTATTGTCTTCAGTGAGATCAATTTTATTATTGTATGGTCTTTATCCAGATTATGTCCTCAGTGTGCAAAACTAGTTGCCTTTATAGATATATATATCCAGACACACAATGAGAAAATTTTTACAGTTGAACTTAAAGATGAATGTCTGCTCTACCAAAATTTTATTGCAAATGTGGAATTCTATCTTATTCTTTTATAAGGTTTTGAAACTATATAAATCTGGATGATGACCAAAAAAACCACAAAGACTGCTCATACACCATAAACAAAATTTTGGATCTCTGACATGATTTAAACTAATTATACCTTCTAGAGAGATTTGAAATAAAGTCATTTACTAATTACTAATTTTAACTTTTCTGGTTTGACATTATTATTCAAATTCATAATTGTTCTAGAATCATTAAAATCTGGAAACTCTCCCAAATTGTTGATGTAGTCAAGTAACTTTGCTTTGGTAACTTAGGTGTCCCAAACAGAACAGCTATTGTTATTATAAAATGAGATAAATATATATTTTTTGCTCCAAAATGGTTATTTAAAAGCCTGGATACATACAAATATAACTGTTATTCACAAAGTGTTTACATCACATATGCCATTTTTCATTCATAAACCTCAAAGCAGAGAAAATAATCAGGTATCAATATTCTTTCTCAAGGGGCAACTTCAGATAAAGTTCCCAAAAATTTAACAATAAATCAGTGGGAAAAAAATGGAAATAAAACCTGAATCCCAAGACTCGGTTTCTACAGCAGCAACACGTCTTCCTCTAGTTTTTTATACCTATATATCTGCATGTGGGATGCCTGTTTGGGAAAGAAAACACCTCAAAATAGCCAGTGGCTGTGCCACAGCAGTGGCTGGAGCTTGCTGGTGCTCTTGTTTTGATAAAGTCTGTGCTGCACAGACACATTGCCAAAGGCTTGTAGTGTAAAACACGTTTCATTACCAATGGTTATGAGAGCATATCAGTTTATGGGGATGATTGTGCAGGTGGTGGTGAGTGTTATAAATATTTATGCTACTGCAAAGGAAAACTCCCTCCTGAAGGTGTTGGAAAGAGGGTCTCTGTTTTAGAGAAATGTTGAAATCCTTCCTCACCTTTTTTACCTGACTTTAAATCATTGAACAGACTTTCAGTGTCTCTACATCTTCTGGGATTTTTAACAGCAGCAAAAATTGAACTTTTGGTGTTTCCAAAGCCTTCATTGAAAGAAGTCTATGTTAACCCAATGGAAATGACTGATCACCTTATTTCTATAATCCTGTGACAAATCATCACCAGCATGAAATGCAAAAAATACTACTAATAGTTAAGAAATTATTGTAAAGAAAACTGTTTCCATGGAATGATGCTACTGCCTGATCCTTATTCACATCACTACTGGTGCTTACACAAGAGACTTTAACTTGCATCTTAAATGTTCTTCCTGATTTGAGCCCAGGTTCCTTTGACAGAACCTCTTCCTTTAAGTCCTTTGAGCTTTTAGAGTTGCACAGCCAAACTGAGTCCAGTATTTTTGGAGTAAGCTGTAACATGTAAATTTTCATAAAGATCCAGATAACTTTTTGGGCATATTTTAAAATGATCAGGTTTTTTAACCAATGCAGAATCACACTCCTGAGTGAAGTTTACATTCTGCTTCAGAGGATTTTAAATGGCAGCATAAGGTCCACTTAGACACTTTTATTATTTTCTAGTTTATTCTCAAACCCTGCAACAGTAATGTAGGGAAATGTTGTAACTGAACTCGACATCACAAAAAAATCAGGAAATGTTTGCAATTTTGGTTCACTATAACTCATTTTAAGAACACAAATTCCCTTTCTTTGTACACATAAATGCCACATGAAGGGCACATAAAAGTTTAGTCAAAAGGGGCCTATTAAAAGCAACAGTGACATTAAGCATGAGCAAAGAATAAAATGTATAATTTCAGAATCATAAAAACACATGGTTTCATTAGACTGGCGTGTGGTGGTTCTCTCCCGTGTCTCAGAAGAGTTGGTATTGATCTGACTATGAAGCTGTGACAATAAAACTGTACTCTATTGACTGCAGCTGCAGGGCCTCCAAATATTATTTATTGAGGCAAGCAGAACAGCAAAGCAAAAGCACTGCCCCAGTAATAAGTGGTAATTGCTGGGAAGTGAAGCATTGCACTCCCTATTGACCCTTGCATCCTGAAATTTCGATGGATTATATTTAACTCCATTAGGATCGGCATTATCAAATTACATAAACCGCATTATAGAACAACCAGCCTCAGTTTAGATCATTGATTTTCGATTATACTGATCTTCCATATGATTCAGAAATAGCTTCTATTACCAGTGATAGGATATCAGTGTTGATCTGTAGGAGTGGAAATGCTCTTTTATTACAATGAGATAAATAGCACTGAAGGAAAAAAGTAACTATTCTTCTAGCAATACTCCTAGATTGACAATTGGGTAGTCCAAAACTTAGATACATTTCTAAAAGCTCTGATACTTCCTCATTCTTGTGTTAAAGACATTAAACCATTTCCCACTGTATAGATCAATGTATTATCAATGATGATGCCAAGTTTCTGGTTTCAGATACATGCTACCTTTTTAAGATAAAATAAAAGAGAATGGAATATCTGCCTACTTAAGCAGCTACCACGGAGCTGTTCATCATTCTGAACATCACTGATCTAAATTTCACATGTTCTCAAGGGTCTATCAAATCCTTCCCATCCTCTACCAAAGTGTCTTCTCATGGAGCTGAACAATTTACTAAGCTCTAAGGCTCAGGCAATTTTGATACATTCCTTACAAGCTTAATTCAAAAATCCAATTTGTTACAGCACTTAGCTAAAGTTTTTAGAAAATCATGAATTTTGCTTCAGGGATTGCTGGCTCATTCACTGGCACTGGGCTGAGGTGATGTGCATTGCACACACAGATTTTGTTCTCAACATTACAGTGACTATCACATGTTTTTTAAAAGGAATTTTCTTTTCCCTTTCAGGGTTGTTTTTCAAAGATATTAGATTTTATTTGTGTGTTTAAACTGTTCATTGCTAGGACTATAAGAACCAGTTCAAAGTCTGAAAGGAAAGAAAATGTCTGAAAAGAAATAATTAGTTTTTAAGCAGAAGAGGTGAAGAGACTCACTATTTATAAAAGAAGTGATTAAAAGTCTCTCTCAAAAACTCACCCATTCATTTCCACCAGAATTCATTGTGAAGATTAGTTTCCAATACTAATTATTCCAACTTGTAATTCTCTTCCTTTTTCTTGACATCTAATAGATCTGGCTACTAAAGTTACTGGTATTTTGCAACACTAAAAAGGTTCTGCTTAGTTTGAAAATCCATCCTCAATTTACAGCGAAAACTCACAGCATGTAAAATTTTCACATAAACTAATGTCTGAAAAGTTAAGGCGTATGAGAACATAATAAACTGACTCAGAAAGATTCTTATTCTTTTGAAGAGCCTTAAAATTAATATATTTTACTAAACAAATCCTATGAAGCATAAAAATAGATGGATTGAGTGACATGACATTGTATAAAAGCTCTTTTCATGTCAATAGGAGATCACTATAGAGTTGTTTTTGTCTGAAATGAAATACGTGAAATGAAATGGCCCAAAAAGACAGGAAGATGAAATTCTAATAAAGTTTCAAAACATTTTCACTGCAAAGGTGTTAAGATGTCATTTGTTTTTATTTCTGATTTGAGCCATAAAAATAAAACCAGGGTAAAGAAAATTTTCTTTTCTTTCTCGTCACTTCAGTTAACAGTACGAAGTTCTCTACTCCTCAATTCTCTTCCCTTCTTTGCACCAGTACTGTTGTTAGGACATAGACTCATCCCTTTTAAATATAATTCTTGGTAAAGTATGCTTCTCTAATTCATTAAACTTTGGACTAAATTTAGCAAGCAATTTAGTAATCATGGTTTCTAATATGTAGGGAACAGCTGAGCAAAATTTCAGGAAAACCACAGCAGATAGAATTTCTGTTTGGTCATAAATGTCTCTGCCTGAGTAGCAAGCGTGAGTAGTCAGCTCTTTAATGCTACATTGTAGTTAAATAATGGGCTACAAACAGTCACACTAATGACTTCACTATTATCACTCCAGACCTCCTTGACATAATAATAATTAGCATTGAATATCATACAGAAATATGCCATGTTTTGGACTCTTGATTTTTGTTTCAGTCTTGTCATTTCAGAACCTTGATGTATTAAAATAAGGTTGTTAAATTAAGATCCTAAAGAACATGCAATGTCAGCAGATACATTTGTAGTTTATAACTGGAAAGATATTTGATACCAAATCTATATCTAAAAACTGTGGGCTTTTCTGTTGTGAGGATCATATAAATAAAAATATAAATCACTGATGTGAGTAACACAAATAAAGTTATGTAAGATATGCCTGATGTATTGACTAACACGGAACAAGAAGGCATATTTTGTCAGCAAAACATTGCACAAAAATCTGGAGTTTTTGTCTTGCCTTGACAGAAAATGTCTTCAATAATATAGTCAGAAGTGATGGAGGGAGGGTAACTCTTCTGAAATAGAATATATATACTTAAATATATATATATATACAGCTACATAAATTACATAAGTATATGCATCTGACTGTGATTTACATTTATTTCTTCAGAATTCTATGGCATTCGAATATTTCACTTGTTCTGCTTCATCTACCTTTTTTTTTCCTTTGAAAGTACATCAATTTTGAATTTTGAAACATAAACATTATCTCAGATGCAAAATTATGGAGAAAACCAACATCTCCTTTTTATTTCCCACATATTGATTTCAATAACCATTCAGCAGTTCCAGGACCATTTATTCTTTTCCAAGAGAAGTCTGACATGCTGGCTGAGCTATAAGGCTGGTATTCAATTTCCAGCTCCCCCATAGGCCTCTTTTGTGATGTTGCCAATTCACGTAGGCACTTTGTACTTTAATTTCCCCTCACCAGAACAGAGACAGTAGTACCTCCTTGTATCACAGCTATATCTTGGGAAGCATTAGGAGGGTGAGATATGAAAACAGAGGCTATATAAATGTTTCATAGAGTGTGACAGATGAATTTTAGAAGAGGACCTTGCATAACGAGACTTTTTGGAGAACATAGGGAACAATTCTATTTTTCCAATGTGTTCCCCTTTTATATGAAGAGATATCCCCTCAGAGATAGAAACAAATAAACATCGAGTAGGACAGCATAAGACAAGAGTTTTACAGAGTGTCATGACAGGAAAAAAAAAAAAAAAAAGATGGAGTAAATTAATTTACCCTTTTTTTCATTATCCAGAAAAAATAAAAGTGGTTTCTTGACACATTTGTTTCAAGCACATTGCTCCTTCATGATCAATATTAATACTGGATTTTTTTTTAAGAAAAGGATTAAGAGTAGAAACTTATCTCATGGAAAAGACTGCTAAAGAAGACCCAAGTTTGTACTTGCAAAGCCATTTGATAAGTGAAGATTGCAATGCTACCTGTAAGTGACAGGGCCAGGTCTGAGGACTAAATCAACTCTTCTATGTAACAGAATTTTACTTACTTCTCCCTTGAGCTCTGCTTGAACTCTTCTCCAGTTTACAGAGTGAAGTGGGAACACTGGAAGAACAAATTGTCCATCATTTAAGCATATTGATCCAAATCAGTCTTGTACAATTAGCAGCTCAGTCAAGAGCAGTGTGGTTTCCAAAGATGTCTGTTCCATCTTCTAGAACACAGACATAAAGGAAGCACTACATGCACACACACACTGAGTTTCACAGCAATCTTGTCTTTGATGTCACCTACAGCCACACAATAATTTACAATTGTGGCAGTCATTCAAGAAGTTATTTGACAGTAAAGTCACATCTCAAATCATATTTCCCAAGTATGCTGGTCTCCTAATTAAATTTTAAATAGAAAATAAATGCAGTTACAATTTACTTTCATGAACTTTGTCACTGGTAAAACCCCATCATATCAGGTTTATTCTCAAATGCAGGAGCAAAATTTGTAATGAGAGCTGAAAAAATTCAGAGAACACCTAAACATTTTAGAAAACACTGCTGCCTTGTTTCCATGGTACTTAAATAGCTACCTATTAAAAGGGAGAAATTTGATTTTGAAAGAAGTTACTACTACTTGGTAACACACTACAAAAATGGGAAACTGTTTTCATTCCATGGCTACATTATAATCTAACAAAATTTAATTATCTCATAAAGAGCTGTTTATTATTTTATAACTTAAAAATTTTTCAAAGTGATGTCACATTTATTCACTTGCATATATTTCACTAGCATACAAATTTTTCTTCATTTTAAAGCTTTCTCTTAAACAAAATGTTAGCTGATATCTTACTTTTTCAGGTATCATTTAGTAAATCATTGAGTAAAAAATAAAGACCTATGTTACAACCATATTTTGGTAAAGTGTTACCCAAGCAGGAGACATTTGAAATAAGTTTTCCACACCATTGTAGGAGATGTCAAAAAAGACAGAGAGACACCATGTGCTATGGGCTAATAGAAGGAAATACAACAGTAGAAATATATCAAGGAATATAATTTTTAAGGAGATATTTTATTTTCTTGGTGGGGTAGCTGATAAATTGTGTGAATTGATGGCAGTGCTGAATATTTAAGATACTGGAGAATTACCAGCTGGAAGGACAGAAGATGAGGAGAGGAGGCTGATCATGACTAGAGACTAATTTGGTATTTTACCAAGGTTCAGGAAAAGGTATTGGTCCAAGGTTCTATATTTTCACTGCCTAGAGGAGTAATACAGCCCTCATGCTGGGTTGCACTAAGACAACAAAGGGATATACTACATGACATACTGAAAGGAGGAATTAATTATTTGCATTTCTAATGCTTCTTCCCTAATAGCTGGCTCACATCAACCTCGTGTTCACCCTGGGTGTGTAACTACCTTTATACTGCATGACCTAGAGGCACACATTTTCTCTGCTGAGTAGGGCAACCTTTTTAGAGTTGCTGTATTCTCTCCTGGAGGTTAAATGTGTTGTGTGCCACTATTTTTATAAAATAATTCTTTCCCAGAGCTGCTTCCAGATGACATGGCATGACAAAGCATGTCTAACGTGGGCTTGTACACTGGTAACAATTATCCAGAGAGATGGGAGGCAATATCCCGGTCTGAAGGAACGAGACTGGCTCTAATTTTCTGTCTGGGGGTGGAGGGATGTTTAAATAGCAGACAGGAGCGTGGAGGGGGTTGTTTGCTTTCTGGTATCCTTCCTATGTGATGCTCTTCAGAATTATCTGCTGTCATCAAAGTGCCTGACAGACCTTTACAAGCAAATATAATGACATTATTTGTGCCGTGGTAGTTTAGAAAAGGAGAATGTGGTTACACTGTGTGGCTATGGTAGCAGGGGATCACATCTCCAGCTCAGATGCAGCCTGACATGCAAAGTGACTGACTACCAGGGAATGCATCTCAAGGGAGAAGGCAGGGAAGCAGGCAAAGGGAAGTTTTTTCTTTGGAGATATGAGACATGAACAGGAAAAATGTACTTTTGTGCTGTCATCCTACACTGCCTCTTGAGTTCTTGATCCCGCTGTTCTCTGTGCTGGTACTCTGTTAAGCATAAAAGAAATGTGATCCAATTCAAACTTCATTAGGTAGCATGGGAATCTACACTATCATCCTATGTCCTGGAATTGTTGGGCTCAGTGTGGATATGTAAAAAGCTGCTGGCATTATAGATAACATCAGCTGGCTGTAGATAAAGCGGCCTACCCCAGGGGAAGGGGGCTGGGAGGGTGGGAGTGGAACAACTGCTTTGAGTGTCTTCACTGGAGTGACTGCCTCGCCAAATGGCATCATTTTGTTTATCTCAGATTAAAGATTTCTGTGGTAGAATCAGTCCTACATAATCATTCAGAGATCTTTTATAATATGAAGAAATGTTTTAAAACCCAGAGTTTTCTGCTCTGCTATGCAAACCCTGCTCCCCAAACCAATGCAGCACATAAAGCACGCAACATTATCTACGTGTCCTGAGCCACAGTGAGAACCTCTTAATTTAAACTTATTTGCCCTATTCAAGTGATTCAGCATGTAATTAAAGTCTATCGCATTATAAAAATTAGCTACAGATCATCATTTGTTACAAGTGTGACTCACAAGGGCTAAGCCTGCTTAATATTCTGGTTGGCAGCAAAATGTTCGAGGGCAGAATCCAGATCAATACACACAATTTTTTTCAATCTTCCCTGTGGTAGTAGTGTTGTACATTTTGGCATCGCTGTCTTGCCAACTGTAATGAAAGAAATTGTCATTCAAAATAGACCAATTAAAAACTGATGTCCTTAAAAAATAGCACTGCAGCTTTTTTTTTTTTTTTCTTTTGGATCCACCATGTTCAGCAGACCACCGTGGCATGAATTGCCATTAATATGTCATTTCCCTTTCCTGTTATCACAATATAAAAGACCTTAGCTCTGACCTTTCTATCAAAACATCCTTTGTTTAGAATGAAAGCTATTCACTGTTAGACCCTTATCTATAGAGCTTAGCCAGCGGATCAAATCCAAAGAGCAGAATTCGTTTACTTTGTATTAAATGAGCTCAGTTAAGAAGTTTCAATTTTGGCAGAAAGGTGCATTAATCACAAGGAAAAGAACAGATCTCACTTTTCACAGCTTCTGGTTTACTTTCAATACAGTTACACAGTAAGGCTTTTGTTCCTTAAAAGTAGCACTGTATTTAAATACAGTAAATATAACAAAATTACCTTCTTAAAATTACACTAGAGTTCCTACAGTACAGGATGTCCATAATGACCTCAGTGTTGCATGACTAACTTTACAGCTTCAAAAAGGTTCTAAATTAGTTTGGACAGATGGGTTTTATCCAGAGGAAATCAATGAGGTTTTGTGAGTCTGACTTAATTTTTATGCAGCTAGTACTTTGAGATGAAATTAAAATATGTATAAAAAACATATTAAAGTTTCCCTTGGGTTCGTAGTTGTTTGTACATTTACAAGGTGTTAAAGAGATGATTTAAAAACTAACTATATGAGGGATCAATGCAAGTATTCTATGATTTATGGTCTTTCATGACATTTTTGACACTTCTGGCCTAATGTCTTATGTGTTTTGAACCACTAATTATCTTTTAATTCATAAGGGTTTGGTGAGATTTTATAAGTGTAATATAATATAAAGAGCTGTATCACATGGAAAGTTTTAGAAGAAAACACACTTTACAAGTTGTAAATAAAGATGTGCTGCACCAGTTAAAAATCCATTTGATTTGGGTACCTCCAAATGCAGAAGGGTTCCCCATCTACCAACAAAATTGGCAGATTTTTAACTTGCTGTTCAGTACTGAGGGCCAAAATCAGGAAAGCAAAAGGCAAGTCTTCACAGATTTAGTGCTATCACTGTGTAAGATCATATAAAACTCAAAGATTTATCTGCCTGATCAACTGTGATCTGCCTGTCTCTATAACACTCTTAATATACTAAATTTTTTATATTCTCCAAAAAGGAACAGAAGCCAGACTACTCTGGAAACTCATAAGAATTGGATATTTCACACTCTTCAATTCAACTGCCACAACTTATTCCTGCAAGTGACTCAAAGCAAATAGAAAGGTTCCCATAACAAGATTTTTAAAAAGTCCCTAAATTATCCAAGTCCAAAAATTTCATCAATGTTCCATTTTGGTTTGGATACTTCATAATATCAATGTGGGTACAACACAGTCTGGGGACTCACAATAATGAATCCTTTTTAAAAATACCCCTATGTTTTTCATTTTCTCATAATTATTTAGCTTAACATAGCTAAGAAACACACTAATTTACAAATCTGCATAAAGCAAAATAAAACAAACTTGAAAAGTTTATTCCCTAATTCAGTGCAGTCATTAGCAGTGAACACCTGGAACCTTGTAATGATTCCCCAATGTCTTTTTAGAGATGCAAAGATGGTTCAGTATTTTTGTTTACTTTTCTGGGAAAAGGAGGGTAAAATAATGTGAAATATATTGCCCAGTTTAGTATTCCAACACATCTACTATAACACTATTGTGTGTATATCAAACGTAGGATTCAATACTGGATTGTAAGAGGGTGAAACCTGGGGGAGTCCTTCTCTCTTCCTAATCTCCAAATATATGCAGAATTTTTTACTGTTAGCTTGTAAATAACTAAAAAAATGCATAGATAGACTTCCAATTCTTAGAGAGCTGTGGATTTCAACCCAGGAACCAAGTTTTTACTGCTACATAATAACTGAGAAAAAAAAATCCAGGAGAAAGGAAGACAGAAGTATAGAAGATCTAGATAGTTAAAGATATCCAGGGAGAGTAAATTTCAAGAGGCTTAGTCTTGATATTTCAGTTATCAAGAATCTAAGCAAAAGTATTCTTACTCTTCTACATTTTTTTTGCCTGGTTTTGTAGTAATTACTTGTGCTGACAATTGGTGTGATAGCTATGCTGAATCTTATTGGCGTATTCTTTTTTCCACATCAAACCATAGATACTATCCAAAAATACCACTGATGATTTGTCTTCAGTGAAGGAAAACCTTACAGGCTGCTTTAGATCCTCTGTAGCATCTGTGCTACAGAGGATCTAGAACAGGTTAGAGGAGAGAATTTATTCAGAGAGAATAAAACAGAGAAAAACAATCTTCTGATAACTTTTTCAAAAAGCAAAAGGTTGTCGATTTTCAACAGATTGCAAATGAAGGAAATAATTTTGATACTTCACTCCTATCAAATTGTATTTTCCTTTTCAAAGGACATTTTCTGCCATTGATCAACTCTTAACAGTCAGAACTTTCTCTTCAACTATCCTGGCAAGCCTAGCACATACATGACACTTAGCACAGCACCAGCATGCAGGCCAAGACTTAGATATTGCATACAGACCCCCCAAAAATCCAGGAGAGTAAATTTCTGAAAACAGATGTGCAATCTGCAGCAGGCAAAAAACATCCCCTGTCAACCCCAAGTAAGAATGAGAAAAGAGGAACTCATGACACTGAGAAAACTCTTTCAATGTTGTGACTTTAACCTTCTTGAAGTTGAAACAGTGGACACACAGTCAAGAAAGCCATGGTCTGTACAAAAAGCAGATTTACTCCAATTACCTTGGTCTTAGTCCTACATGATCCAGGAACGTAAGCATAGAAAAGGTCTTTCTAAACATCTAGGTTTCAGAAAATTCCCCTTAAAATACATTTGTTTGTTTTTTTTTTTTCCTATTGTAGAGCAGTAATACAAGGCAAAGTGAAAGCACAGAACATGAAAAATGTCCTGTACCAGAAAAAGGTAATATATAAAATACCAGTCAGATGTAGACAAAAAGAAACAAGAGATAAAACAAAGTTCTAAAAGATGAGGGCTCATTACCTTTTCTCTTGTGGGTGTCTACATCTAACTCATTGCTAAAATCTTCCTTCTGTCCATTTTGTGGTCTGTGGTTATAATTTCATTCTGCCAGGTCAGGGAAATAAAACAAAATCAGACTCTTTTATCAAATATGAAGAAGGCAGCAGTGGTGTTAAAGCATGGGCAAGTAACAGAGAGCTGAGATGTTCAAGCACCTCTTGAACACTTTCTCTACTCAGCATTTTGCTCTCAGGACAAAGATTATCTTACTGTTAGAGCATCTGAGTCATGCAATTCTGAGCTGGTTTAGATTCTTTCTGCTTCTTTTTTTTTTTTTNAAGCTTCTTTTTTTTTTTTTTATGAAAGAGTCCCTTCATGGAATTCATGAAGTTATCAAGTCCTGAACTCTGTGCACTTTCGATTCTACATCACAGCTTCTTTTCAGCTTGATCTCTTTGCTGTCACAGCTTCTGATGATTTCAATGTTTGTGGGGTTTTTGTATGGCTTCTGTTAAATACTTCCCTTAATTCTCCTTCCCACCTACCGACTGCATATAAGCAGTGCCTTTTCCACACTCAGATAGATATATATTCAACTTCTATCAGAATAGATACTATCTGAGGAAATGAAAAAAAAAAAAAAAAAAAAA